>NMRA01000158.1:470223-492732 GCA_002633005.1 Phoronis australis
CCCCCCCGGCCCCTCGCTTCCTACGGCCCTGCTAATATATCGTCTGCTGGCGCCGCTTCCTCGTAACTACATTACCAAATATTGTAGTTATTTAACTATTTTCAGGAGATGTTACAACTTCAATGTACAGTTACAGTTGTTTTCATGTTTGTTATCTCCCTTCAGGTAATAAATCGTTACATTTAGAACTGTTTCTTTTACTAGATATAAATTGCAACCTAACGCGCAAGTACATAATAGGATGTGTTCCGCCACGTGAACAGTCTGAGTGAAGTATTTAAAAAATCTGCGGAAAAACGAAAGAAGCTTAGGAATTGGAAGCGTATGGTAAATACAAAACGTACTTCGAGAAGCGTAGATGAAGTAATATCCCACTCGACATCTTTCCGCGTATCGACCTCGACCTTCTGTCTCGGTCGATAGGTGGAATAATGTCGTGAGGGATATTACTTCTTCTACGCCAATCTCGGTACGTTTTGTGTATTTATAATGAATAAAAATTTTTTTTTTTGCTGTCAACATACCTTTCGTTTAAGCTAAAGTTTACTTAAAGAACTTGGTCACACGACTGAATTAATGGCAGATAGACAAATAATCAAACATCTGATTGTACAGGTGTCCTGCTTTCAGAAATTACACTAAGTTAAACATGTACAGACTTGTCGATGGGTGCCCACATGGCCTTAGGGCCAGTTACCTTAAAAACCGTGGACGTCTTTCCGTTTACCTCAAGATAATTTAAACTAAAGATGGAGCCTAAGTGAAGAATTGTAATCAATTCGTGTTAAACTTTTACATGTATCTCCAGGGTAGAGACCAGTAGACTGCAAGATATCAGTTTCAATATGCGGCAGTGAATCAGATCCCATAATTCAATATCGAAACCGTCACTGTCCAATCACCTCAAAAGCCGCCGTTTTGATAGGACAGGCTCGTAAGCACGAACTTTAAAATTAGCGCGTAAGTAAATAACGACATATCTATATGTGTACCTGTACAGTCTCTTCTCTACCTGTGTCGCTTGTTTTGAGTTTGTAACTGTTTCCTAGAGAATGGTTTAGTGAAATAAACCGAAACGTTGGATTGGATAGATATGAATGTCGTTATTTACTTAAGCGCTAATTTTAAAGTTCGTGCTTCTGTTCAGGCCTAAAGCAAATGTGATCAACTGGCTCGTAAGCTTCGGAGCATACTAAAAGACTTGCATTTGCTTGGCCTGGTTTTGCAAGATCTTGCTTTTCATTCAAAAAGTAAGCCTAGGCCTACGAACCCTCTACATTACTGTTTTGAAGAAGCGTAAAGAAAAGATAGGTGATAGAAATTGCTTTTGATTATTGGTTAATACATTCATTTGTCTTCTTGTCAAATACATGGGTTACCCACCATATCACAATTCTCTCAATCATCCACAGAGCCCATCCGCTCCAATAGGTGGCACTCAACAGTTTTTGCTGATTTTGGTCTTGAAATGTCTTGGCAGCATCAACAGTCGGTTCCACAGGATGTACAAAACCTGAAAACACGAACAGTATGCCTACACGGGACAAAAAAAAATAACAAAAAGTGAAGAAAATGGGTTCGGCCCGGCTTGACGGCAGTTTTGTGGACTAAATGGAAAGTGATTGCCACAAATAGTATTCAGTAGTTTTTTGAAGCTGTTTTGAGTAAGCAGAGTCTAGAAGTTTGGCCCGTGCTCTTGTAGAATACGAAAGTATTGTCATTTTAAGTGCATATCCTTGCTGAGTTTTGAAGTGTTGGCGCGAATCCAGGTTGCCAAAAACCTGAATTTTTGTAATCTAGAGTGTCTCTTTTCTTGCGCCGGGGTAGGCGTGAATTTGCGATTTTAGGTAAACGTAGCGAATCTCGAACTTTTTTGGTAATTTTTGGCATCTCGTTGTTTCACGGTGGCTGTAGCAAGGTAAAAGACATGGAACAATTCAATTTTGAGAAACGCCGTAGAGTGCACTTTCTGTCATCTATGCTTTTTTCAGGTGTAAGCGACATTTGTGCAAACAAGGGCTTTGATTAATCCAGGCAACTGAGAAGGCCAAACTCAGTCACTGGTACTTTGGTTTACATGTAAGTCTTTATCTACCAGGAAACGGAAATCCTGGCATTTTCAAAGCACATAATTGTTCATTAGTGAGAAATTTTTGGCAAGAATAAAGATACCCTTCAGACAAGAGGGAATGGGCAAAATGTGGTTTGCAATACCTTTTAATGTAAATTTCTGGAATCTAGAGTGCAAGAGCATTTAGATTCTTCCTCTCTTGCCACAGCCAAGGTAGTCACGAATGTGTGGCTTTAGGTAAAAAAAGTGAAAGCACAATTTTTGGTCATTTGATCTCAAATTTTTGGCTTCCCAAATGTTCTGGTGGGCGTTGGCAATGACGACAAAAAGACACGCCTTTGTTGAATTTATTCACCCTTGAGAAACCTGCAGCGAATGCACTTTCTTAAATTATACCTTTTTTCAAGTGTCTTGTTACACGGTGTAAACAAGGGCTTTTGTTGTTCCAGACCGGCAATGACGTCAAAAAAGACACCGTAACTGTGGCCTTGAACCTATAATAAGACGATGGTGCATGCGTGTACTCAACTTAAAAATGGGGATCGAAGTTTTGAGTATGTGGACCACTTACTAAGATTCACGGGGTACGTACCATAGCTATGAGTAGAGAAATTGGCCGAATTTTGGTAGTTCCTGTTACTTAGTGGACTTTTGTCTCGAAGTTTCTATTTTTCGGAGTTTTTGAGGGGGACGTTTTTGCCCACTTTGCCAAATTGGGGGCTCGTTCGACTCCTCAGGCGCCCCTGGGTGTGCGTATATGTGACGATGTTACAAAACGACGGGTAATGATGAAGAGGTTGGGGGAGAAAATGATGACCGAATTCCCAATTCACTCTACGGATAAATGTTCGCAGAAACATTCTGGCGTTTCGATTAGCTGTCTGATTTCGACGAGACCATTACACAAGAGAGTCTCAAATCGGCGAATGCGACCGCCCAAACGCCATACAACTTAATTCATGAGGTCTGTTTCATTAGAAGTTAGCACGAAGGATTAAATCAATACGAAATAAAGGTTTAACCATAGACATCACAGTATTATTATTTCAATGGATTTAACCCTATAACTGTTAGTGTAGGTTAGCCTGTAATTTTTATTAAAACTTAAAAGTTGAACAAGTAACAGAAAAAAAACTTTTGATGTACAACAAAATTATTTACAAAATTCTATCTTTGCCGAAGCATATTTTGGATTCGGTCTCGTTCCATAAGTGGTAATAAGTTCTCGGGTAAAGAGCTAACGCTTCTTGATTTGAGTAAACTTTTATCTTCACCACAGCCAAAACAAAGGATATTCGCCGACTATTTGAGTTGTGGGTGTGTTAGCGACAACAAAATGAGAGCAGCACTTGAATGATACTGGATGCCACTTTTTAGACTTCAAAAATGAAAACTTATGCAAGCAGAGAAAATGGAAATGTGTAGAAGGTTCATGACAGAAATTATAATGGTTTTAAAAGCGGGATGACTCATCCCTACCTACTCGAAGCTCAGTGCAAAGCCCAAACGATCCTGATAACGGCTTGACATTTTTAAGTCTTTACTTTTAAGTCAGATCTGATTTTGAGACCCTTCTGAAAGGTCCCATAGTTGTAATGACACAGCATTAAATGTCTCACCTGATGATCAACGAAGAATATCTCTCATTTCCACTCGGTTAAATACCGTAAACCTACGCATGCCCTGGTAGGTACACCCATTGAAAGCATGAGATAAGGTTTGCAATTTGGGCCAATAAACCGTTCGATTTTTACTACGTCGTAAATTCACTCTGATCACAAGACACTTCCAAAGGTCATACTCCCACTGAGGTAACGCCGGTTTTTCCACGACAGTCGTGGACAATTCATTGCTAATGTGACGCAACGTTTTTCACAAGAGCAAAACATTGCAATCGACGTAAAATATCTAGCTTGTCATGTAGCAGTTGCGTTGGGTCAGTATTGTAACGGCTGCCATGTTTACGCGTCCATTTGAAGATTGCAATTTTGAAAAAATAGATTAAGTAAAAACTCAAACGCCTTAGCAATGCTGCCAGCAAGAAGCGCTTGAACTAATTTCCATACTGTTCCTGCCGCTATTTTGATTGTGAGCTCGTCATCAAATGTGCAGAGCCAGAGGAGAGGTTCTCTGGTCACGACGTGGCCTGAAAGAAGAAAACAAACTGCCAGCCTCCCGTTCAGTAACGCTGAGACCTCGCTAAAGAGAGGCTTCGCGAGATTACGTGAGATATTGCTTTGTATTTTAAATATAATCATCTGACTTTAGCTATTCGCGCCAACAGAGGCGATGGTCATTGCCTATAAAGGTGGGTGACAAGCCTGCCAAGGGACTATGGCCCAATGTTGCGACGAGACAAAGAGATCACGTGGTACAATTACACCAATAATCGTAGAACAAAGAGGGTCACGGTAGTGACCCGAGAATCCAAACAATATGATAATGAGGACGAAGCAGTATAGCTTACATAAAATAATTTAATACTTAAATAATTTTTATCACTAACTACACAATCTAGTAACTTGCCTGCACATTAACATGCTGAATTTCCCCTGAGAATCTTAGCCACGGAAATTTAAATGTCTTGTGCCAATTTTACTAGACATCAATAGAACGCCAATCGCGTTTTGGTCGATCGTGGTAGACCGACCCGAAAAACCTACCCTCATTTTCGGATCGACGGAAATTCCCGAGAGAACCACAAACCTTTGCTTGGAAGGTAACATGCCATTTCACGCCTATAGGCCTACACATTACCTGATAGCGTTATGTTCTATTGCCAGACCAGGCGTAATTACCATGTTTATTGCCCTCAGTTACAGCCGAAATTGCGAACTCCTGATGGCGCATGTGGGCACATTGCTTGCGAGTTTCCAGCGCAGTTGGCAACAACTCAGAGTCACCAAAGCACTTGGCTTAAGAGCTAAGCAGCGGCGAAATGGCCAATTAACATGTTTAAACAACGACGTCATGCATCGAGATTTCTTGAATAAATCCACCACTCAGGCTGTTTTTGACATGTTTAAAGCTGCATTGAGTCTTGAGAGTTTAATAAGCCGGGCAAGTCCTAAAATTATCATATGAAATCGTAAGTGGGTCACGCCCACATTGTCTTTGAAATAAGTTGCCGGCGCATTCGGCAGCAACTCAAAATGGGAGAATGACCGACTGTAACATTTTCAAACCAAATGCACACTGGTTAAGAATAATTCAATATTGACAGCCAAACAAGTGCAAAATACAACTTTTAACAAGTGTATGCTGAAAGGTTTGTCGGAGACTGACAGACTATGCCTTCTCGCCCTAGGCTGCACTGCTTTGCATTTTTTAAACTTTGCTCACTAGATAAGTTGCCCTAAAGTGAAGGGTAGGACAACACCATTGTGATAAGGGACTGTGCTGGTTATCATTCACACGTGACTTAACGAGGTCACTGGTTCTTGTTATCAGTCAGTGATGTTGAGACATCACTAAACACTGCCCGCCATATCGCAAAAGCACCGGGAATTTTTCAGTGATAGAAAGATCCAGGGCCTATTTTCGGAAACTGACACAGGTCCACTTTCGTATTGGGGGAGCCTTAATGAACGGACAATGAATCATGGTAATTTTTAACTGTTTATTTCTTCTGACCAAGGATATGCAAGACAATACCGTGCATGTCCACAAACAGTACATACACCTAAGTATTACATTACTGACAGCTGCCTGGTACAAAGTAGTTGTAAGGATTACAAACGAGCGTCTGAAACAACTACCTGATTGTAAATTAACAAAAATATAAACCACAAGATCTTAAAAAACATGTTTAGATACATACACACAAAGAGCGAAATGATTCTGTTAAAATTCACCTGCTCTGAGCGGACTAATGGACTTCACTTTGTCAGTTTTACCACAAACACTCATGGGGATAGTCACGTGGACTCTGAATGTCCATCACAGTTAGTACTTATGGTTTAGCAAAGCACATTTTGATTGAAAAATCAGAAACCTATGATAATAAATGCTCTCTAGTTCTACTAAAGCCTAATTCTGCCTGAAACATGCAGATAACATTCTCTTTGACACTACAAACCCTGAATAATGTCAATGTGTTTTCAAAGGTGGGTCCAGGTGCTTACACTTGGGAAATTCCCGAAGACATAATGATGTAGCTGTCCTTGCAGTGCAGACTTCCTGGTGTAGAATGTCTGATCTATGCGCCCTCTACTGCCATCCACAGAACCCATTTATATGTAATAGCAAGCCCTATCACTGTGCACTATTTGCTGCCACTGACAGTTGAATCATAACCAAAGGCACTGACTGGTGCTGATGCTGAGCATCCAACACTGCTACTCAACATTTTTTGGTACACACAAACCCATTTTGGTGGATGTGAATTCAAAGCAGGCATGAAGTTTGATCAGCCATCTGCACCATTTATATGAATTCATAGAAATGGTTGATACGAATTCCCATAAAGAATGAACAAAATACGATCAACCAAAGAAGCCTGAAGTGTGGTTCAAAATGATAATCCTTATAACTAGCGCCTATTTCTACCATCAGTGAGGTATCTGTTCCCCAAACTTGCTTCTGTGGGCGGCATCTTTGGCTTCAAACAGAATCTACAAGACAAAGTGATGTGAAATCAATGTAAGACAATTTTAAGACAACCGCTTTATAAAAAGATCAGCTGTGTGCTCAACATGTGAAACATTAACTGTTATGAAATCCATCCACGTCATTGTGCATTTTGCAGACTGAGGTATTTTGATGATTAAGAAATCAAATCTAGTAAGGGCTCGCCACTATATTCATAGGTAATGGCCTGATGTAAGGTACCCTAATTTTGAGAACCAGTTTTCTCCACTGAGTAACAGGCATCATACTGGTTCTCTATTTCCGGATCCTCTAACACAATTATTAATAATTATTAAATTACGTCATCCAGATTCCAACAATTATAGCTCAACAGCTCCAGTTCGATCTCTTCAACTCAAGTGAAAAGAATCATGGGACTGGCGCACTCTATGATCAAACAACTGACTTACTGGGTGGTGGACATATGAGTCGCATGCGTAACACCACACTGACAGGTCGGCGTAACTCAGCACCACCCTATTGCCAGTCTCCAAACCATGCATCAACATGTGCTCATTAATATATCGACCACAGTACACCTGAAACAGAGTGCATAGAATGACAACTGGTGCAAACTTCACAGATATCCCATAACTTCCCATGATGCAAGACACTAATGAAACTGAAAAGTACACACATGCTACCTTACCTGTCACATTAGAACTATTTTGAAATCTCTGCTTTGCACCTAGTATTAAAAACTAGCTGTACAAAAGCCATTTTACTGATAAATGCTCCCATTAAACCAAGCTAGCCAATCACTTTGTTATTACTTCGTAACACTGTAAACAGACCCAGTTCTCTGTAGTTCCACCACACTCCCTACAGGGGGCAGCACAGTCCAGTACTCCACCAATGAGGAACCTCCTGGACCAGCTCAAGATGCGGGCACCAAGGCAACGGGACTACAGCAAACATTTGGTCCGGTGGATTCTGCAGTTAGAAGATGAAGTAACTATGTGCTCCAACAAAATGGTTAGACTCCTGTCATCTTTCCTGAGCTCGGTCAGACAGGGACAATCCATTTCCGGCCAACCGGTGAATTTGAGGGCCGGCACCCCCAGGGGTCTGTCCTAAGTCCGTTGCTATTTTTGATCTATGTCAACAACCTACCAGTTCACCCAAGGGACAAAGTTCAGATATCCCAGTTCGCCGACGATCTCGGGTTCTGAACAAGTGAAAAACAGGAGACAGTTGTCCAAGCACGCCTCCAGCGGGCACTATAAAAACTGGAGGACTGGTGCTCCATCTGGCGCATCAAACTCAATGCCGCAAAATCACAGGTCATCCTGTTCCACCGCAAACGCAAATTGCGACCGTTCAGTCTTTCACTATTTGGTGTCAGGCTCACACCAAAAGCAGAGACCACTCTGCTAGGGGTAACCCTTGATCAAAAACTGACGTTACTACCCCACGTCGCACGCCAGAGTCAAACTTATGTATCGATTGAAGGGCACAGGGTGGGGCGCTAGGAGCGACTGCCTTCTACTGGTATACAAAATGTACTTCAGACCCCTATTCGAATATGACGCGATCAACCTGTGCTCCTTCCACAATCGAAAGACTACAGAAAGTACAAAACTGGGCGCTGAGAATTGCTCTCGGACAGCCCAGACATTCCCGAACTGACACACTACACGAGCTCAACGGAATGCAGACTGTCTCCGACAGGCTGCAGTCACTCCGCGAAGCCACACTAAGCCGCATAAGTATCCGAGACAAGCCTATTCCAGGAGCACTTAAGGGTCCTGGCCCTATTCAACTGGTAAAAACTGTCCCGACTTGGCAGTATAAAGACAACAAAACTTTCGTGACAACCATGTACCGGAGCACTAAGGGCTCGGGCTCTGCGCTACTGGTAACTGTTCCGAAGGGGCGTCGGGGCAGTATAAAGACAACGGGGAAAAAACTGTCCCGACGGGGCCGTATTAAGACAAACAATCAGTAGCATGACAGCTGTTGCCAACAAGCCGGCTTCACACCTAAGATGTCAATAACGCTGTTGCCATCCAGCCAGCGTCTCGTCTCCAGAAGAAGATCAAGAACACCACCTCTACCACCACCTCTACCACCACGGCCTACCACGTCCTGCCCTCGATCCACGTCCACACCAACCACAGCAAGGACAGAAGGCGAGATCCTCCGTTCCTGCGAAGCTGTCTGAGGGCTTCGCCCTCATCCACTCTACTCGCCAGAATAGTCTCTCGTCATCTCAACTCCATGCATATTGATATTTTGTTCACGTCTTTTGTACTTCCACATCTAGATTACTGTGACATAATCTACCAATCGGCAAAGGCTGACATACTTCTTTAATCAAGGAACTTTAGCCATAACAGGGGCATACAAAGGATTCAACACAACCAAGGTTCTAAATAGTCTCAACTGTGGAGCAAGCTAGCAACCTGTCGTAATCTCCACCTGTCCATGTATACATTCAAACATAAACAATTATTCAAACAAAATCCTCTTTGACTCTTACAGAAGACTTAACACAAGACCATGATTGCGGCAAAGCAACATTTTACACTATTCCATCTTCCCTCAGTCAAGTCTTCAAGAGATCTAGGATACTAATTTACATTGACAACTGAAATTCCTTACCATCCAAAATAAAAGAAAGCGCTTCAATCATCACTCTGAAAATAACTTTAAACTGCATACCACTACTCAAGACTTGCCAGTCACATTAACATCATTCCAACTTCCTCGCAAACATGAAATAATCCTATACAGAACAAGATGCGGTCTATTCCTAAACTACTAGAAATTTAGACATAATTTTTATAATATTTCGCCTCTGAGTTCTCGTGGAGACACTCAGACAAATGCTCATGTTTTCTTTGCTTGTAAAGTAGGCAGGGAGCAGAGGGTACAGCTTTTCCAGACACTCGAACAATATCCCAATGTTTACAAAAATATTCTGATATTTCTCTAATGTATATTTTTTCTACATGGATGTCAAAAACTCAACCCAAATGAAAATATGGTTTTATTCGAAATAGTATCAAAATTTCTTCATAATATCAATTCTCTTTGTGTGAGTGGTTAGAATGGTATACATATAAAACAACTAATTGTGCCTGAAACTTATTTATTTACATTCGTAATCATATGTCATTGTAATCTCAACTTCAATTTTTAATTAATGTATTTCTGTATAATAATTGTATATTTCTTTGTATTTAATGTATTTAACTCAGATATAATGCCTCTTGGCGCTTTCTGGGCAATGCATATTCATTGTACTGAAGATTTCGTAATAAACATTAAAAAACTGTTAAGTCACAACTGACGGGAGTATAACACAATGACAGGATGGCGTCAGAAGCAAGGCATGTGTGTGGAAAATGTTGATATTTTGCATATACTGCCGACTTCTTTCATTAAATGACTGTTCTGTTTGGTTAGAAACTGTTCTGTGTTTGCTTTCTTTAGGCCTTGCAACAATCTCTGGTACGATTTAATTTGCAGTATTTGGGGAAAATTGTGTTCCACGGTTTAATAGTCTTTCGGAGCGTATCTGTAAATACTTATTTACAGACGGGTTCCGTGTCTAAGATGCTAAAAAACAAAGCAGCTCGATGCTTCTCATCACGTGGTATCTAAAGAAGTTGGAAATTTTCGGGTGTGATCGACTTTATTCAGTTATTCAACTGGTCTTGATAAGAAAGAAAAATATTAAAAGTACAGTTACGATGATTGCATAAGAAGTGTTAAAACATGCACAAATACGCCTAACAAGAAATTCGACACAAATGGGCGAAAGACTATAGAATTAAAACTATTCAAATTATAACATACTATCCAGGGACTTAGACTTGGAAATGTTAATAAAAATACTTATAGGATGTCAAAATCAAGATTGTAAGCTATTGTACATTAGTTTGTGCAGCCGGACTTTTCAGTTTCTGTGAACTGGATCTGAGACCATCACTACACGTGGCAAACCTAAGTCTCAGTACATTAGATTTAGAGAGTCAAGGTCCAAAAACTTTCATAATTTTCTAAGACACTTTAGAACAAATGAAATCTACTTGCACGTCCCAGGTAATATGTCTATTAAGAAAAAAATAAATGTTTCACCTCGGCACCCCTTTAAATTGGCTTAATTGAAATATTCCGATCACTGTAGGTTTAATGAACCCTCAGAGCTGGGAACATTCGTAGTGAACCCTGTAACGACGATGGAACACCAACATGCTCTGTTGATAACGTTGCAGTAGTTCACACGATAACAATGTGAATCTAGATGTCGGTGACGAAACACTCTCGTACAATTTCGTACATGTAATTCATAGTGTGGGTTTATATTGTACTAAGATAAAACCCGAGGTGGTTCGTAGAGAAAAATACTTGTGCTCGGTATGATGTATTAAAAGCTTCTGATGTGACAGTATAAAGAACTAATAACATATAGCATGCAAGTGAACATATTCGACCAATCAGAATGTGCGCAAAATATAAAACTAACCAATGGGGAAGATGAGCTAGGGCTGGGATGATTTTTAAATATATGTCAAGAGGTAGCAATTAATAAGTTTAAACTGAACATATACAGGAAATACCTAAGCTAAATATATGTCAAGAGGTAAAAATTAATAACTTGAACTGAACATGTACAGGAAGTACCTAAGCTAAATAAACCAAGAAAACCTGTCACAAACACATTCCAATACATAGCAACTCAAATTATTTTGTAAATGCGTACGCTACTCTCGTTCATATTGAAAAATGCAATCGAGTGCATTCCGATCGCCGATGAGAATGTTTATAGTCTGGTACTCGCGTTAAATTATGATCTAGATTTTGTCCTTATTTGCCACCGTACCATAATCTGAACTTGTTATTCCAGTGATTTCCGGATTCACGTGTGCATTGTACACCGATGGTATGTGCACGTGCAATGAGTATTTCTTGTTAGGGTTGTTGCGACATTTGCCTTTGGGCTATAATGTCAAAGTACTCTGTCACTCCCCAGATAAGATTAACGCGGTGTTGTACATTCTGACACATGTATGAATAACTGCGTTTTACTCGTTCTGAAAAGGCCACATTGGCGTTCTATAGGTTTCAGGGGTTATAGTTCATGTCCTATCGAAGTAGTAAATTTTCAAAACAGAGTTTTTCGATGTAATGAGCACCGCACGAGGTTTTGTGTATTCGTGTAACTGCTTTTGTCGTAAAATTTTGTTATTATAGTCCGAATCGCTTCTGAACTCAAATACAACGATCATCGAATGAAATTCAAACGACTCATCCAAGCAAACCTTGAAGGAAATGTATTTCATTGACGAATATGTAGTGATCATACAACATATCTTCATTTATTTTTAGATAACCGCAAAAGAAATTCATTGTAAAGCAACACACCGTTTTGAGATACAAGCAATAGGTACAGGCTGAAGCAGGTCTGGTTAACTCTCACAGAAGTGTATCCTATTCTTTTATTGTCGATGACCCTTTGGCGCATAGTTCTCTGTGGTAGTGTAGCCTTAGGAGATAGTCCTAACATTATCAATTGAATGACCAGTCTGTGAACATTTTAATATTGTTATGCCGTTACAATTTTGATATGTCTTTTAAAATTCACAAGATTAGAATTTCTTAAAACGTAAGTTAGTACATTAATGAAAGCGAATATTACCAGGCTTCTATTGCAGACACAAGCTTTTGATTTGGACCACATATTACCATTATGATATTGAGGGTGCCGTCAGGGCTTGGAAAGATCTGTCACTTATTCATTTGTTAGAGCAAAATCTTAAATTTCAGGTCACTCCCTGATCTGGAATTTTATAAGATTGGTCTAAAAACGACTCAACAGTTCTTCCNCCAAGCAAACCTTGAAGGAAATGTATTTCATTGACGAATATGTAGTGATCATACAACATATCTTCATTTATTTTTAAACAACCGCAAAAGAAATTCATTGTAAAGCAACAAACCGTTTTGAGATACAAGCAATAGGTACAGGCTGAAGCATGTCTGGTTAACTCTCACTGAAGTGTATCCTGTTCTTTTATTGTCGATGACCCTTTGGCGCATAGTTCTCTGTGGTAGTGTAGCCTTAGGAGATAGTCCTAACATTATCAATTGAATGACCAGTCTGTGAACATTTTAATATTGTTATACCATTACAATTTTGATATGTCTTTTAAAATTCACAAGATTAGAATTTCTTAAAACGTAAGTTAGTACATTAATGAAAGCGAATATTACCAGGCTTCTATTGCAGACACAAGCTTTTGATTTGGACCACTTATTACCATTATGATATTGAGGGTGCCGTCAGGGCTTCGAAAGATCTGTCACTTATTCATTTGTTAGAACAAAATCTTAAATTTCAGGTCACTCCCTGATCTGGAATTTTATAAGATTGGTCTAAAAACGACTCAACAGTTCTTCCCAAGCTCAGAGATGAATTATACCGAAGAAATCGGATACAACCAATTTTGCAATGGTAAGTGGCCTAAACCAGAACTTATTTTTGATAGAAAGCACGTCAATTCACTTTATCAAATTTTCTCCTATGCCAGTCATGAAGGGCTTCGTAACACTCCTTGGCATGGTTTTGGGACATTCCGGTGATTTCCTTAAGCCATTCAGTGAACCGCTTTTCTACCCGGTTGAGTGCCAGGTACATTCCGAACAGTTGAAAGGCCTGAAATATATCACAAAAAACAATTGGCAATCAGTCTTATATTTATCAGTTGATTTGTCATGTGTCATGTCAACAAAGCGTAGGTAGAATTAGGGGGGCAGGGAACCCTCCCCCCGCTTGGGGGCCGTAAAACAGCAAAAGCGTGAGGAAATATTGAGTTTATGAATTAATCCCAGTACTTTTAGACCCAAGCAAAATTTAACAATGTGCGGAGATTTAGTTTCTTTGTGCGTGTGCGGGGGTCTCAGACCCGATTTCAAGTGTCCGTTTCAATCTTCCGGCGCAATCGGTAACCATTGCTAATTATGGCGCTCCCGGTCGATATGCGCGTAACATCCCAGGCGACCGGCAATGGCGGTGCGCACTACCACTCCTTTTTTACATCGTCTGCTCCACTGGGCAATGAAGATAATAACTTCATTTTTCAAAGTAAATGGAAGCTGAGTGACGATGAAGAAACAGAAGCTGTTGGTAAGATGTACATTTTAATCGAAGACTGTGAATTCTCAGAAAGTCGTAATTCTCTCTTTGTCAAACATTAAAATTAAGACGATTTGTAAAGCAAGCACGTGGTTAATGCCAACACGATTTTTTCATTTGGGTAACTGAAGACTGTTTTAAACACAGCAATTTTTGCTACGAACTGGTTGCACAAAATATAAAGCGTGAAATAAACATTACGGAAAGAAGCAGGTTCGCGTGCAAACGCTGTGGACCATAAACAAGTATATCTCATAGCACGGCGTTGTCTGCATGCGCACTCTAATCAGTAGGTTATGAGTTCGCATCCGTGCAATTTTACTAATTTACATTTTAAATCACCTGTCCGAAGTAATGCCGTCGAGGGCTGATTATACTTCAGAAACCAAGAAAAGTGTTTGCTTTAAGAGGCAAGAACAAAAATCAATTTCCCCCCTTGCCGACCACCCCGTATTTTGCGCTGCGCGATTCTGCAATCAAGAGACAAAACGTTGTGCATCCCTTATGATATCCTAGATTCGCCATTTCAAAGGCTTATTATAAAATGGGAACATGATTTGTAAGCAATGAATCTGTAGATGTAGGTAGGCTTATGTGCAATTCCGTGTTTGGGATGCCGTAGTATATGACGAGAACCTAGTATAGGAAATGGAAACTGACTCTTACCACGGGCGTGCATACCTAACACACAATGCATAATTCTTACCAAGCACAAAAACCCTGAACTCCAACCACAAGCAGGATTTCTTAACACCAACACTTTAATACAAGTTACCAAAGTGCTCGACCCAGCTACTGTGTGTTGAATTTTCGGTTTATTGTGCCAAAAAATTACTCCGCCAAGAGTGTTTGGGTGTGGTTGGCGTCAACACTCCGTGGTAAGAGTATTGGTAGGTGTTTTTGGGGTGTGTGGTAAGATTGCATGCACTCCTAGGATAAAAGCTGGAGTTTACCCCTAGACAATATTATGTACACATTTGTCGTCAGAACTAATTTAAAACTATAAAGTAAAAAATAGTTGTACCTTATGATATTTAGCCCCTTTCAAACGCTTTTTATGTTCAGAACCAATACCGGGCAAGGTCTCCAAGTCTTTGTCAGACATTCGGCTAGTAACGAAGTCATGGTGTTTCTGACTTTCTTCCTCAGCCATGTTTCACTATGAAAAAACAACACAAGTAGATTTCTGAATGTGCAAATGAAAACGCTTATTATATAATCATCTGAAGAAAATCTAATACGAGAGAGGAGTAAGTGTGTGTAGAAATAGGTGGCGCTTCAGCAAAATGTCTCCATTTCTGCAGTTTCGCTTCAATAGAAAAAGCTGCAAGAGCGAATGAGGCTTTCTGTTACTCCCCATGGAAGGCCATCATGGATTGCACACATGGTCACTATGACATTTAACCCACGCGCGTTGAATCTGTCGAGGGAAATACGGCCCTGAAATAAAGTTTTCCGTATTCACCCCCGGCACTACTTGAACAGCGACCTCTGACATGGAAAGTTCAAAAGGTAGGTCAATGTCGACTCGACTGTCTTCTGAGCCGGTTCGATCATCAAACTTTCCGAATATAGTTTAAAGTAACACAGTTGCAACAGTGTAACTAACACTCGACATGCACCCAGGCCCTCAACGTAAAATCTGGAACAAAACTGTTAATTATAAGACACTTATGTCTCAGTTTTCAATTGCTGAATAGTATAACAACTGCAACTCACGCCCCAATTCCTAGGAAATTAAAATATCAAATATTGTTGTTTTTTATATATTTCCAGGAGATGTTACAAGTTCACTGCTCAGTTGCCATTGTTTTCATCTTTGCTACCTCTTTTCAAGAAATAAATCGTTGCTTTTAAAACTGTTTCTTTTACAAGAGAAAACTTGCAACCTAACGCGCAAGTACTTAGGATGTGATCCGGCATGAGAACAGTCTGGACGAAGTATTTGAAAAATCTGCCGAAGCGTATGGGATAAATACAAAACGTACCTCGATTGGCGTACATGAAGCAATATCCCACTCGACCTCATTCCGCGTCGATACGCGGAATAATGTCTCGTGGGATATTACTAATTCATGTACGCCACTCTCGGTACGTTTTGTGTATATATATCCCCGGGCACGTGACTGGTTAAAGCATGACTGGCACATTTCCGAAGAAATGGGTTACAATCTTCAATTTCTTCAAAAACCGCGCTGTCGTAGGGGCATGCAAAGATTGCAATGGTAGGCAGAACTCTCAAAAATCGAAAAAAATGTACAGTGGTCCTGTCGAATATCTTCAAAACGCATATTGTAATGACACGCGAAGACTGACAGCAACGGTAAATACTAATTACCATAAACTCGACTTCTTTCCAAGGCAAGAAACTAGACAGTGGCACTGTCTAATTTCTTCAAAACGCCATATTCCGGTGGAATGCAAAAATTGCAACTGTAAAAGCCTTGCAGAAGTCTACATCTATTTTTTTAACGAACACGAATGCAATACAAGTGAACTTCAGTTAAAATGAATTTTAGCAACGTACTGTTGTACTGCGATTTACTTTGCTAACAAATCTAAGATGTGGCTATGGCTATGATCATTAACGATCGAGGCGTATAACCAAACGACTGTTTGAATTAAGGAACTTACAAAGATTTGGAAAATTACTTTCCAAAACTATGCTACAAGTTAAGAGAACCTTATCAGCCAGTCTGCATTTTGTAGAAAAGTGGATGACCAATCTGAAAATTTAATTTGACTTCGACCACGCATTTGTGACGGATTCCACTGAATGGATTCCCTCAAAACCGAATTCGAAAATATGTTTAGCATTTAGTGTTCCGCTATAATACGGACTTTAGGTAATTATTGATTATACTGTGTTCCTCAGTGCAGTACAAATGCGTACTTATGACTCCTAGGTCGAGCTACAACATTGAGTAAAAACTAGAGACTAGAGTAAAACTCGAAGTTCCACATAAACCATGGCATACTCCGGCACAGAATATCTTAGACACTTATCATACTCCGGCACAGAATATCTTAGACACTTATCTTCACCTCACACCAAAATAATTTCAAGTTCGAGTACAAGAGATTAGATCCCGACTCCTAAGTGATGCTCTGAAGTTATCAAACAGTCATAGTTATTTCCAGTGTTACTTTGTCTCATCAGCTGAAAGACCCGCTTTTTTCCAAAGTCCAACAACAAAAACATGAACTTAGATTTTTATCAACTAAATTTATGTTGACTTTATTTTGACAAAAAAAATTATGACATACTTGAAAGAGCATTACTTGCTTATTATAGGGCCTTAGTTGCCGATAAAACTCAATTGATGGAGTCTTTAACTACAACGAATCAAAATGCATTAACCCCATGGCCAACGCCGGCGTTGATTGTACTAATGATAACAATGGCATGTGACCCCGGGCACGTGACTAGTTGAACAATGACACGTTTTCGAAGAAATGAGACTGATGTCCTGTCCAATTTCTTCGAAAACACACTGTTTCAAGGGTATTCGCAGATTGCAACGGTAGACAGGATTTTCAAAACTGGATCCCGTTCGAGAAAATTTGATAGTGGCGTTGTCGATTTTCTTCAAAACGCCATGTTGCAATGACTCTTACTTTACAACGGTAAAAGGAACTTCTTTTTTCAAAGGAACTAAGCAGTGACACTATCCAATGTCTTCGAAACTCCATGATGCGGTGGCATAGAAATGTTGCATTATTAAAAAAACTCCACTTCTGTGTCTTTAATGAATACGTTTCAAGTGAAAATCAGATAAAATAAATTTTAACATTCTACCGTTGTAGTGCGGTTTACTCTGCTAACAAACCCACGACAGTGATTTTCCCACCATTCCCTACAAAGATTTGGAAAATAACTGCAGCCAGGCACTACGCAAAACATTATAAATGTGGTCGCCCGAGATACAGTACAACACTTACGTAACCGAACGTTTGTTGTTGCTATAGTCTTACACGTCTTGTTGCTTCACAGGGGTGTGTCTGAAACTGACGCGTGGTTTCCTTGTTGCCCATGCGAGTTTGAAAAATAGCGGCTGCCACTTAAAGTCACTATTTCCTTTACTTTCGCCTGCTTAGATCACAAATTAAGCTTTGCCAATCTAAAGATATCACTAAAATTAACTCTTTTCGTAAATTACAACCATGTGCATACTCTCGTTATTTTACTATTAATTTTTTTTAAATTTATAAAAAGTGGGCGGACCTTGAGCCAAACCTCTGTATGCAGGGTTGCCAGTGAGAGATTACCCATAATGCACACGAATCAGCTGACGGAAAAGAAACATGTCAAGCACAAGCGGTCGAGGTGAGTTAGGTGTTTTGGGACTTCTTGCCAGCTAAACAAGAAATCAGAATGTACAAACATTTGGAAATCACAGCTTGATTCTTACTCGTGAACAACAAGATTAATTTGTTCTGAGCCTCGGTTCTCTCAACTAGTTCTGTCGCTATCCCGAGTCATTCGAAGTCGACCGTGTACTTGTCTATATTACATAATATACAGGCTACCCTACAGCCTCGTGAGTTGTGTTCAATTTTAAATCTGCAATCGAGTCTTAGTGATTCATGACTTCGCCGAGCTTGGTTGATAACGTTTCCTCTTCTGGGAGATTATGTACAACTCGGAGGTGCACGATATCAGTTGCTTACGAANTCCAGTGTTACTTTGTCTCATCAGCTGAAAGACCCGCTTTTTTCCAAAGTCCAACAACAAAAACATGAACTTAGATATTTATCAACTAAATTTATGTTGACTTTATTTTGACAAAAAAAATTATGACATACTTGAAAGAGCATTACTTGCTTATTACAGGGCCTTAGTTGCCCATAAAACTCAATTGATGGAGTCTTTAACTACAACGAATCAAAATGCATTAACCCCATGGCCAACGCCGTCGTTGATTGTACTAATGATAACAATGGCATGTGACCCCGGACACGTGACTTGTTGAACAATGACACGTTTTCGAAGAAATGAGACTGATGTCCTGTCCAATTTCTTCGAAAACACACTGTTTCAAGGGTATTCGCAGATTGCAACGGTAGACAGGATTTTGAAGACTGGATCCCGTTCGAGAAAATTTGATAGTGGCGTTGTCGATCTTCTTCAAAACGCCATGTTGCAATGACTCTTACTTTACAACGGTAAAAGGAACTTCTTTTTCCAAAGCAACTAAGCAGTGACACTATCCAATGTCTTCGAAACTCCATGATGCGGTGGCATAGAAATGTTGCAACATTAAAAAAACTCCACTTCTGTGTCTTTAATGAATACGTTTCAAGTGAAAATCAGATAAAATAAATTTTAACATTCTACTGTTGTAGTGCGGTTTACTCTGCTAACAAATCCACGACGGTGGTTTTCCCACCATTCCCTACAAAGATTTGGAAAATGACTGCAGCTAGGCACTACGCAAAACATAATAACGTGGTCGCCTGAGATACAGTAGAACACTTACGTAACAGAACGTTTGTTGTTGCTATAGAGTCTGACACGTCTTGTTGCTTCCGAGGTGGGTCTGAAACTGACGCGTTGTTTCCTTGTTGCCCATGCGAGTTTGAAAAACAGCTGCTGTCATTGATATATTGATTTACGGTTTCTATTGTGCCTTTATGTACTTTCATTTAAAAAGATTTATGTCATCATATTTTCTCTGTGCGTGTGGGTAACAATAGGTATACCTCCACTTGCCAGTAAAGTCCAAATGAAGGCATTAATTATAGTTAGTCTCCGTCAATTTGAAATGATTTCAGTTCTTCGGGTTAACTATAGTACTTCCATTCGGTCTTATGAGGCTCGCACATCCAGAGTAAGTGATGTTGAAAGTTCAAACAACTGAAACGTAGCGAACGGATATCTTACTGTAAAGGTGCCACAATGTCCCCACAATTCCACATCACCCTACAAACTTCACAACTCCCCACAATTACCACAACACCCCCACAAAACCCCGCAAATTCATAACAGCTGAGAAGCCACAACTGCCACATTCGGTCATTCCCATTGTTTTAAATCTGGTAAACCCTTTTCAGTCTACTGTTACGTAGTATGCGGCGACCAAATCGGACTTGAATAGTCGCAATTTATTAAAAGGTGCAGTGATAGAAGTAAACAAAATCAAGGGAACACCGAGCCCGTGGCTAAGCCCAAACAAGTATAGTGCATTGAAGGCGTGTGCAAGTGGTGCCGATCGATAAACTTCCGACCAAGCATGCGCATTGATGCCCACGCGCTCAATGTGTCGTTCATCATGTTTCCACAGGTACAATTTTCAGTATAGGTGGCGCTGTGTCAGAGAAGTTAGGACAACTGTTTGTCACTTGTCCAGAACCCAAGGTCATTGGCAAACTGGAATACCAGGCGGGCGTTCAGTAGACGCTAGGACCTACGCTAGCACCTAGGTAAAACCTAGTCAAAGTCACGTGTTCTCATTTGAAATAGACGGCAATATCTCACGTAATCTCGTGTAGTCTTGCTTTTTAGCGAGGTCCTAGCGTTAATTACTGAACGGGAGGCAGGNAATTCATTGGATGCGACACGATTAAAACGGAGAGGAAGACAGACAACATCAGCCAATCTCCACGAAGGGCTTGACTCTCTCTCTCTGTGTATTTTCAAACGTAAAGAGTACATATAATTTGTGAGCAATAGATGGAGGATTGAAGCAGCTAAACTTGGCATCGGTTTGCTGGATTACTCGATGGTTAAAAACAAATATATTTGCTAAAGCATACGTACTTTGCAGTTTGTTGGCTATACTGTAGGCTTATCTGATTTTGACTCCGGAGTTTCACTCGTCTGGGGCGCATTTGTCTCGGCATCATATCAGCTGGATCTCAGCATTAATCTAGAGGCCAGGAAATTTTTTTTCACTAAGGACATTTTTATTATTTTTAATTTATTTCGACCTATAATGGACATCCTTCTATTTCGTAGCGCAGCTACATTTTATGTTATTCATATACCCGTAGGCTGGGGTTCAACTGAACTTTTCACCAAAATTGACACGGATTCGATTGGCACACGCAGGGAGGGGCACTAAATTACTGAACTCAAAGCCTCGTTCGAGCTGTTGTCATGAAAAAGTAAACAGTTGAATTACTTTTTGGTGAGAACGTCTAGTTTACACTACGCCTTTAGAGTCAAGGAGAGTTCATTTTGTAGGTGTTCAAACACCATATTTGGATTTATGATGCTTTAAAAAACAATTTTAGTTAATTTTGTAAATGGCCACTTTTTACCACTACACCAGACTTGTCATCTTTTGTTACCATACCACAGCTTAGTGATCATGTAACGTTTAAAATTAAATGAAAGCTACCTTTATGCATTGAAACTACAAAATATGTAAAGTTCATCAGAAGGTTGGCCTCACTTAAATGCCTTTATGGTGCACTGAATTACGGCCAATTCCATGCCTTAATTTGACTTTTGGACACTATCCTAGACCTACCGGGGCAAACAGTTTGCCTAGGATACATTGAATATGTGCCTGAGCCTTGAACCTGATTTTTTAATTAAAATATTTCGATCGAATATTAGAAAAGTATAAACAGTGCTATCGACTCGACCTATTTTACTCGGAGAATCCCATCAGTCGTGACTTACATGTACATTTCATTTGGCGAAGTTGAGAAGACGGCAGAGTAAAAATATCGGCGAATCTTCATTGATTTTGTCCGAAATATCCTGAAATTTATGGCATCGTACAGATAAATTGACTTTAAGGTACATGCCGAGCTTTACATGAACATATCGCATCTGTGGCCTTGTCAGTTTTCAAGTGAAGGTATACCCCATGTGGATTTTCGCTGGCTCCGAAATACTTTCTCACGAACATTTATTTTTTCATCGTCGCCTTTACATGAACGTACGATTCTCAGCTGAAAAGTATCGCCTGTTGTCTTTGTCGAAGAGTTTTCGGAAAGTGCGAAAAACACTCAGGAACGTCGTTTAGCGACAGTGTACAATGTATTTGCCTCTGACATCTTGTTTGTTTGTCTGGTGTCACGTGACTTTTCGCAAGGGGGCGGAACTTGCGATACGTCAATTGACGTCGTCATCCAACAGAGACGACCAGGAGCATTTACTATGAGAGGTTGCTATTATCCCAATTTCATACGATTTTTCGAAAAATTGTCCACGTCTCTTGTGCTCCGAAAATGGATCCACGTTTAGTGGTGTTAATAGAAGTGTACTGATCACCTTCTTACCTTGCAATGGAACTTGTTCTCTGTCGAGGAGAGATTAAATCACAATCAGTGATAAAATTTTCCCATCCGGGATGATCTTGGGAATACTTTCAATGTTGGAAAAAAGTTTGAATTTGTACAGAATTCCACATTTTTGCCTCTAAGTAGATGATTTTAAGGTTGTCTTAAAAAGCTGTTACATATTGCCTCAAAAATTATACCCGTGAACACAACAGTGATGTGTTTCTTGATTGAACTGTTTTGAAATTGTTATTCTGGCTAAGTGTATGTGAAAAAGTGAACATAATCACTACAATGTTTCAGATTTTTTGCAACAAATATTGATCTGGAGACAAGGCTGACTTCGGGCTCACGCTGTTGACCCTTACTAATAGTCGGTGGGCCAGATCTCATAGCGTTCATCCTTGTGAGTACTTTGGGGGGGGGGGGG
>NMRA01000158.1:498432-564189 GCA_002633005.1 Phoronis australis
ATGTGGGAACTTTTTAGATTTTGAAAACACTCTAAAAATGAATTAAAAATCACCAAAATAAAATTGCCCCCCTAAAGTACTCACAAAAACCATTTTCTAGAGGCCCTACAAAATCTGGCCCACCGACTATAACTAGTCCAAGGCAAACAATATGTCATGGTGATACATGTAATTGCGCGTTACCAAGTGGATCAAGAATGTTACAAATTTCTGGCGACGTTGCTTTTGGTGGAAGCAAATGAAAGCACATAGGATAGCAAAATTTGGGGAGGGAGGACGTCATCCGAAGTAATTTGCACTGTACACAGTTATAAAAAACCCAACCTGAAACTCTGATAGGCAATTGAAATCTACTTTCGTATGAAGAACTTACTTTTCGTCCATAACGCTTATTTAGTGACGATTTTGAAAAGGATTACTTTGGAAAAGTGCCTACAATTTTATCATTATTTAGTTTCGGGCAGAAGAAGGTGAATTCTCACTAAACCGGAAGACTGCATCAGTGACAGGTTGGAGAGCAGGCAGGCCAGGGTCGCTGAATGCCTCAGGGAGTTTGAAAACTATAATCTGTGCACGATTTGGCGACCTGCAAGTCGCCAATTCGATTTCAGATTGTGTTTGGACATATGCGAAAAATTCGAAGTGGCCACAGTGTATTTGAAACGAATTAAATTAGAAAACAATTCATCGGAAATTCGTTTCAACGCTCGTGGTGACTTCCAAACTTTAAATTATTATCACTTGTCCTAGGTGCAATACCTTCCATTCACAATTCTTGTTTTTACTTCGTGAAATCAGTGTATTTGTCATCTTCAACAGTCAATCCATATCAAACGTCTTTTAAAACTGAATTACAACAGCAGGTAAACAGATCGAATGTTGACTTAGTAATGAAACTAAAACAATACAAGAAAGGGCAATCGATGTTTTCACAAGTTCACAAATACAGCCTGATCTAAGGTAGTATGTTGCATCTTTAGTGCATTATCCCTTTCATTCCTGAAGGCTTATTTGTTGTACGTTTTCACATTAAAGAGACAGTTCCATCATTTGGCCCCGCTGTGGGCGATACCGGAAGAAAAAATGTAAATAATAAAATCGGGGACCGTAGGCATTAGATTTCATCACTGGGCTGCCTCCACGAGTCGACCATTAAGATAAAAACATGTAAGTAAGCAAAACAAGAAAAAGGGACTTATCTAGTGGACGTCATCAGTAGCCCTTTCAAGAGCTTGGATTCATGTCAAATAAAAGAAATGGAAAAGTACAAGCTAGGAATTGTACGAAGACACTTGGCTTACCTACTGCAAGCTCCGCCCCCTTGCGAAAATTCGACAAACAAGTTTTACCCGGCAAGATGTTGTTTGTCGTATCGGGTAACATGGCGGCTTGGAAACGAAGGTGTGTTTGGAATGCTGCGTTTTTGTTGGTGAGTTAAGCCGTCACTCAAAATCCTGGCGATTGGTCAATTGACCTATCGCGAGGATCATGACTGACGGCTTAACTAACCAATCAGAACGCAGCATTCTCGACACACCTACTTGAGCTAACTGCTCGCCTAGGATAAAATGAGTATGTGCCTGAGCTACGAACCTGATTTTTTAATCAAAATGTTTCACTCGAAGATCAGAAAAGTATAAACAGTGCTATCGACTCAACAGAACACAATCAATTCTGACTACTTTTCAATTGGCGGAATTTAGCAGACGACTGAATAAAAATATCGGCGAATCTTCACGGATTTTGTTCGAAATGTCCTGAAAGCTATTGCATAGTACACATAATTCGACTTTAAGGTAAATATCCAGCTTTACATGAACATGTCGGATCAGTGACCTTGTCAGTTTTCAAGTGAATGTGAACCCCATCAGTGGGGTTCTTCGGATTTTCGCTGGCTCCGAAATACTTTTCCTCGAACACTTTTTTTCATCGTCTCAGCTTTACAAATTCCCAAGTCATGAAGGTAAGATTCTCATATGAAAAGTACCGCCTGTTGTCTTTGTCAAAGCGTTTTCGGAAAGTGCAAAAAACACCCATCAATTCCACCAGTAACGTCGTTGAGCGACTGTGTATTTGCCTCTAACATCTTGCTTGTTTGTCTGGTGTCACTTGACTTTTCGCAGGGGGGCGGAGCTTGCGCTAGGTCAATTGGCTCAACCAGCAGAAGTAATAAGGAACATGTTATCGCAACATTAAACAAGCGTTTTAGGTTGTGAAAGTCACATTCCTTTTCCAGTTTTGTCAAATTTCAAAAATCTATTCACGTGTGCCTTTCAAGAACTATTCAAATATGCAGTTTACAAAATTTCAAAACGAAAGTTCAAGAGTACTATTGTCGCCCCTAATGTGTTTATGGTGGTCTCATTTTCTACAGAACGATCATATCAGCAGCCTGAGGCGATTTAATTAACCACGACAGCACGATGCATTTGATCTTGACCGGCAAATTCTTTGGTGCGCAAACCAGTCGAGTTGACCGCTTATGGTTTGGACGTAGGATTCTTTTCATGAAGAGCGCCAGTTGACTCCATTATTCTTCGCCAGAGAGGGGTCTGCTGAGAAGTACAGTTTTGCATTAGTTAAAAATTATCTTCTTTTGAATGAAAAATTGAGTCACTTTGCTCTGGAATTTGAGCATACCAATTACACTGTAGTTTTCTCTGCCGGACTTTTTTGATGTGCGTATACTAAGAATCACGTTTTCAAATAAACGAAACGAAAACTTATGACAAGGTCTCCAAAAGGCTAACTACAATCGGCACGAAGGTTTCACCCACACGCCTACAAGTTATTGGGACATATACCCTCCAAGTAGTCCCTAGATTCCTTCGTCCCTGGTTATTGATAGGCTCTGTCTCCTCCGTGAACTTCACGATCGGGAGCGCTCGCCTTTGGCCCGCTCCACCTCTTTCACCCACGCGTCAATCTAAATTCCTTTAAAGGGGGTGCGTCGTGCTAATGAGTCAATAGCGCGAAATCACAGGTAACATTTCAAAACATGATGACCACCATAAAACGTTTGGCGGAAAATTGAATGGTTCTACATGTTAGGGCCTATGCCAAGCAAATGTACGCACCACTATTGTGCGTGTAATGTTTGTTCAAGTCCAACGAAAAAAGTGGTCTATGTTATGACATTTATTGTTGGCAAAACACCATTTACCATGATCATATTGATTTAACCAGGCTAATATTAGTTTTAATCAATATAAATCAATAAATTGCAAGACATGCGTTTGAAAGGTTTTAAAAGACCTTTTCAGTTGCATGTTTGCACTTTTCCATGTCATTGTGCTCGAGAAACAATAATAGCCGTGTGAAGAAGTTGATCTCAAGAAACTATTTTTGTTCCCTGAACTCAACGACAGCAAATTGCTCAAACAAAAAATTCAAACGGTTTTAAGCCCACCCGCTAGTACGCTGTAGCACTACAAATAGTGTCCATGACACCGAGTCTTAGATGCATGATATCTCGTGTTAACACGGTTGATTCCTGTATGCACTTCAAAAAAGCAGAACACCAAACATTGGCCCATCGCAATATATCCTCAGTCCAAATAGGAATGTCCTTGCAAAGTGGCAGATCTACGTTTTCAGTAAGGGGGATTTAGGATTCTCGCGAATCCGAGGCGCCAAGCGGGGTCAGGTTGGAAGCGGGAGAAACCCTCCCGTGTAAGAATATTTGTTTTTTGGTAGCTGATTTCGTTTTCCTGGCGACGCTTTTTTATTTTTTATTTTATTTTTGATCTTCTCCGATCCCGGGAGGGGGTTAAACCCCCAGAACCCCCTCCCGTAGATCCGCCTCAGTCGCTGTCTTTTGACACAGGAACGCAATTACTGGCTTACTCCTGCCGGTGGCCTCGGTGAGATTCTTGCAGAACTCACTCAAAAAAATCTCGCATTGATCACCTCTTTCTATGTCTTCATTAATCACCTACAAGGAAAATTTACTTTTGTACAAACAGGAAGACCCTGTTGACATCTATCACCTGTTTCCCAATACCCAAACAAATGAAATCAGTTTTGAAAGTCCAGGGACTGTGTAGTCATCTGGCCAAAACTTTTAAATGAAAGCGCTCTGAGGAGAGGCACTTGGTGAAATCGAATAAAAATTTAAAGAACACCAACAACCATGACTCTGACGCGTATTACACCAACGTTAAATAGCCCGTGATGAGATCTAATTGCACATCAAAGTTGAAAGTCACAGCGCCATCTTGTGTCCGATTTCTCTTAAGAACAAAGCCATTGGGCTATTGACTAAATAAACAATTTTTGTAAATTTCATGTCGATCAGACGAAAAAGGCGATCTCTAGCACAAATATGATAGGCTAACAAAGTTCAGCTATGAACAATTCACTGATAGAACGGTCATCTCAGAGTAAATCTTGATTATCGCCCGAGAATATGGAAAGTTGTAGCAAGAAACGAGTTACACAACGCTGATAGCGATCTATCAACTTTCAAAATTTCAAACAGATTCATCAAAGGACGCCGAAGATACGGAGAAAACTCAATTAATTCGAGACCAATCTTCAGCAAATCTCGAATAACCAGAGAACGGTCAAGCCCAGAGAAAAGCAAATGACAGAATTGTGACAGTCCTTTAATGATCTATCCTAAGCGAAAAATCAGGAAAAACACACCAGAAACAGTGGAGCTATAGCTCTGCAAACCAAAACAGGGAAAATGTCCGCTACAGTGCCATCCTGCGTCCGATTTCAACAAAAAATAACAAAATAATTGCAAACAGCGTTTCTGTAATAAAATTTCCTGGCAAAGTCTTGCTTTTGTTTATTGGAAATGCAATTTAGACTTTTTTAAAACTTGTTTTATCGTTCCACTGCTCCGAATGTAACTATGTAGTTTGGAGATCAGAATTTTCTGACGGAAATAACTGGGCAAACGTCTAGCTTTGAAATGTACTCCGGACATCTTACTACACTGGCTGCAGTGTAGAACTTCACAACAACTTAAGAATTAAACTGTCATTTCTTCACAATTAAAAATCAGTGCTACTGATGTATGTATTGTGTGTCACTGTAAACAAAAGACATTGGAGCACATTTTAAATGTATAAATGTAGTTTTATTACAGAAACTTGGACTCTGGAAAATATTAGTCTTGGTAACAAACACGCAACGTTATTTGGAACACCCGCTGCATATTTGACAATATTCGAGAATAAAACTCGGGACATTTGGATTGAAAAGCGAGACATTCAGATAAAAAGTAGGTCTGTGTCAAAAAGAAAGGTGAAATATTCGCCAAATCGGCGTTTTTCTAGAATGGGAGATTGCAGGTGAAGTAAAACGCAAAAGCTCGTTTTTAATGTCAGGAGCTTGATAGTTCGCAAGTACCCTCTAGTCATGGAGAATCTGAATTGTTATTCAAAAGATCAGCCAATGTCAAACCCACGGCCTCGTATTCTAGGTAATTTGTATTTTGTATAAGGCTATACCGTTATTTCGGATACAAGACGAGCTATTGTTTTTGTTATTGCTAATCAGACATGTCCAAAACCTTAAATGATAAAATTTACAAAATTTGACAAACTAATTACGTATCCGAGATTTGCAGATAAATGTTTTCTCATTGATAATACATGGGCAATCATCGAGTAAGTTGCTTTGACATGAACAGAGGACTGCTTATTACATTGGTTGCAGTGTACTTTCCACAGAAACAAAAATTAGCGATTCTGATACAGTACATGTATATTACAGTGGACAAGTGACACTGGAACACATTTTATCATTGTTATGCTACTTAAGAAAGTGCACTTTGGATTATAACAAATATTCTTAAGAAGTGTCAATGTTATTTTGAACACCTGTTGCATAGCTGTCACGGTCAACATTCGAGAATGAAAAAAAAAACAGGACAGCTGGACTGAAAAGTTGAACTTTTGGGTAAAAGTGGGCTTCTGGGTTTAAAACGCAAGGGTGAATTGTTCGCCAAAACACACCAAAACGTTGCGACAGTGTTTTTGTCGAACGGGAGAAGTAACACATCAAAGGACCCGAAGGCGTTTTTTGTTCTTTTTCTAGTAGACTAGGAAATTGTGTGTGCTGCAAAAATCGAGAAATGTCCATCTTTTTCTTTTTAGTCGAACAGTAAAATAGCGCTGTATCGCGGGTGAAATTTAAGTATTGATATGTGTGTGGCAATTTCGACGTGTGTAAAGGGGAAAACTGACGGTGTGGCGGGATTGGGGAGGGGATTTTTAAAAAAACGTGGGACGGTCCGCCAAGGGCGGGACAATTGGAAATGAGTACGCAGTCAGCAACATGAAGCAATGGATTGGATTCTTTTAGAAAGTAAACTTTTCATTTTTTATTTTTTTCACGGGTATAACAAATTTCTACAGATAACAGTACTGCTCAGAAGTCTAAATTTAAATCATCTCATATGGACATCAAGTAAACGTTGCGAGTCAGCCTAGTCGTAGCCTATACAGAGTCTGCAGACAGTCCTAATTTCAGAGCTGACATTTCTGCTGTGTTGTAATTATAGCCTTTTCTTGAATCACAAATTAATTCTCTTGCCACTTCAGTGTCGAGTAATATGTATATGTCTCGAACAGTATATAATCGAAGTTTTTCCCCGACTATAAAAGCCCAGTCGGCCATATTGGTTTCATGTCGATATTATCTAATTACTGTGATGCTAACTGGATTATATTTCTGGTAAATGATACTAGTTCCTGTCTTGTCCTATAATGCTGACCGTCGGCAGGACTGCAACTAAGTAAAAAATATGCGCATGGCATAACGTTCCCAGCAATAGTATAACACAATAGAAACCATCAAATATATTCTCCTTTCATGAAAACACGAGCTACTAAGCTCTACCCTGATTTAAATGCTCTGACGTAGACAAGAAATCTATATTTCTTCCCAACCAATCACAAAGGTTGACCTAATTAATTGTTACCCGCAGATGATATTGCGAAGTACGTAGTAGGTGATTGAGTCAATACTGACGATCATGGAGACACTAGATGTTTTTTCGGCTTTTAAAAAAGACCAATATAAGGAGTTCTTCAGAAATTTTGAAAGTGTGATACCACGTAATAATCCAACAATCGCTTACTGGCTTGCCTTAGAAAGTGTGCACTACATTGGAATTGACGTGGAAGCCATTTTTGATGATACCGAAAACACCATTAATGTGTTTGTCAGCCGCTACTTTCGCAATCTACCTCCAGAGCGTCCGCGTGGGCCTGTAAAAATGAACCCCGAGAATGAAGTAGACCCCTTGGTTGCCGGAGTACAAGGTCTGGCCCTAAATGTAAATCGTTTAAGAAGGAACAACGATTATTTTACGAGGGATGAAGACAGAAATGCAATGTTTGAAAGCATTGTAGAGGCCGGCAATACTATCCCGCTAATTGCTGTACTGGCACTTCAAACATTTCTCTGCATCACGGGAGATCAGGGGAGGTTAAATAACTTTCAAAATGCTGATCGTTTCCGAGACTTTCTCAGGAAATGGCGCAACAGTTTTAAGTGCGGTACCTACAAGGAAAGCACACGAAGTGTGTTGAGAGCTCTGGGAAGACGGGTATTCAAGTGCATGAAAGTGCCATTATTTGTTGACAACTATGGAGAAAAGAAATGCTATGAAGAAAATGAACTTGAGATAGGTGAAATTCATCAAGAATTTGAAATTTTCCATGATACCCATCTGAAGGAGTCCAAACAGATACTAAGAGGTAGAGCATTCAGACCTAGTGACAACAAAAACAGTATCCCAGGGGTATGGTTTGGCTTAGGCGGTAGGACGAGTCACTATGGATCACACAGATTTAAAACCACTCTGGCTCGACTGGGTGTAACCGGAATTCGACAAGGGGAGATTGTCAAGTACAAGAACGAAATAAACGTAATACTTTACGCTCATAACGATGTTGACGGAGGCGTTTTTGAGTTTAGGAAACCAAATACTCAAGTCGTTGCTCCAGGAAACCGAAACGCTTATGTGCACATTTCCATATTTATTCCTGATTTTTTTTTCTTGGGAGACAACGCACCAACTGTCACTGATGAAGATCATTCCAATGTCCCCCACCGGGGAATCTGTGTTAAAGAGAAGCGAACAGGCATTAAATGTAATGAACTAGAGATTTAGGAGTGGCATGTGCCAAGCCAAATTTGAGACGTCGAATTGTGAGGACAGTGAGTGCCACGAGTTTTGATAATTTTCTGTTATGACCAATACAAATTACTAAGTGTGTAACACTAAACCATGCCATCCCTAGTTTATTTGCAGTTATTGCAAGACAAGTGTGTTTCGAAATATCGTGTACCTTTTAATCAAGTCTCTTGGTCTGTTCCGTTGAGTGTAAAATTTTATTTCGAACATATGAACGAAACGGATTAAAGGGCTGTCAATAACGAAAAAGGTCGTGCGCTTAATCAATTCTAAATTGTTCACATAGCTTCAGTAAGGATCTTTTTGCGGTTGGAAAATCGTGGGATTAGACCCTCGCCACCAGTTGACTGCAAATGTGGGTGCACCCTTCATTCGTTAGTTTCATTCTGCTTTTGGCAGACCGGTGCCCCACAATGCATCGGTTGCAGATACTTTAACCTGAAAAGGGTAAGGAGGTTCTTTCCCTTAAGTCATCACCTTCAGTGTAAAAGCTGCGAAGGCATTCTGTAATTTTTAACAATTAGTAACCTTTGTGCAATTCCATTGCGATGATTGGCATACAAATTGAAGTGTTTGCATTTGAATGACTTTTAAAAATTACCTGTCAGTTGTCTCACTTCATGTGTGCCTAGTAGGTTTTTTCATGATATTTTTAAATTTTCATAATCATATTACAATGTATTACATAATAATGACGGACATTCGGTCTGAACTAATCTCCTGATGTACTGTGCACTGTAGGTTCAGAGTTCTGACTAAAAGTAGCAGTGCAAGGTGAATACACGAACTGTGGTAGTTCATTTGTGGGTCGCTTTTTCTGTTGACACAGTATGAAATGTGATTACTCAGGCAACATGCGTATAACTGTTTTGTGTTAAGTCAAAGATACTATAAAATCTTTGGTTAAGTCTTGATGTAAATTTACGGCCCGAATGGTGCATCGAGGTCAACGTGCATCGATGGGTTTGGTGGTGGTGTTAGTTTAGCCATTATATATTCTTGCAGGTATACCATTTTACTGTATATCGAGTGAAAATAACAATAATACAAATTATATCTTTAAAAGGTTTTTCCTCGCCATGACGATAGCGCCTCAATAAGAAACCGCGCCGTTCACTGGTAGTTGGACAATGTTTCTCTGTGCTCAAGCGGGAAAACCGGTGTCGCTGTCTGTCCTTCGTTTCATGAAGTTGATACCTTGTTTACATTGGTGCGTATTCAGCATGGACAAAAGACAGCCTCGCGATTTACAGATGAAACAGTGTTATCACTAAAACCGGGCAGGTCGTCTGGAATACGGATGTCCACATTCACGGGTGCACGCAACAACCGACCAATCAGAGCCTTCCTTTCAACCGACCAATCAGAGCCTTCCATTAAACCGACCAATCAGAGCCTTCCTTTCAATTGACCAATCAGAGCCTTCCATTGAACCTGACCAATCAGATTTATCCATTCAATTGACCAATCAGAGCCTTCCATTGAACCAACCAATCAGCGCCTTTAATTGTTTGTCAATTCACCACATTTCACAACACCAGTCATATTGCTGAATTTCAAAGTTTCATCAATTCACTGAATTAGTTTCATTCACTTGTCGTACTTTAGGACTCCTTTTATTTGGTGCATTTCATTGGTTTACGTACCTCTTCAAATATTTCTGTATCAATCAATTTTAGTACTTAACATATTTTAAGTATTTTACAGGTCTTTTATTTTGACACTCTACACACTCACTTCATTCTTTGGGGATGTTAAGATCTGATTAGCGGTGGTGTACACGCATTGTCTCGCATGTTATACAATGGTGTTTGGAACGATTCAACGAAGAAACACAAGTTGCTATCCTCAGATATTGGAGACATAACATTAATTGTTAGTGATAATGATGAATACCATAATTTTACAATTTGTGAAAAAGGGAACCACCACTAGATGCAGCGTCAAAAACCTATCGACCAAACTAAATGCTAGCACAAGAGGTATCCCACCAAAATACAAGTGAATGGTGAGCATTGAGAAAGAAAAAATGCTGCATTGCCGTTAAGGCTCAGGACGGTGAATGAACTTTAATTTTAGGCAGAGCTGTGTCTATCAGGTACTTTGAAGAATACTGTTGCAAAGAAGGCTATGGCTTTGATAGTCTTGTTTGATCAACATGTTTCCTTGGGCTGAATTTTAAGTCAGCCAGCAAGTCAATTCTTTGTCCCCTGCTCATTCACCATTCCTACCTTCCCTTTTTCACTTGACAAACAAATCCTCAGATCTCTGTATATTTCATACACTTTCAATTTCAACTTTCTAATCATTTGTAAGTCTACTTTTCGTTAAATGCTCATTTTGGAAATTCCCAATATTAAACAATTCAATGCATTTGAGGAGTTAAATCAGTTGTCCCATTTTTATTTGATTAAATACTTTTGCATTGGCGCACACGTTTGACTAGCAACACTGTGGGACTTTAATTATCCGCATTTTATAGGTTCAATTATATTTTAACCTTTTGCTTCCCCACACTCCATGAAATCGTTTATTTTACAGGCTCTGTCATTATTGATTGACATTTTGGGGGCTTATTAATTTGTCAGACATCATTGTAACCATTAACTGGTTCTCTTCCATGAATCCTTGTAAGGATTAAAATCAAAATGCATTGCTCTTCACAAAAGCAATAATTGCTCACCTTTTAATGGTTTGTCAATTCATCACATTTCACGATTCCAGTCATAATACTGTAGTCTTCCAATTACACCATTAAAAGGATTTCTTTGATAGCTGTGTTCAACACGGGGATTAATTGATTGCTGCATTTGAAGATTCATTAATTCATTGAATTACACAGTTTCATTCACTTGTCATACTTCAGGACTCCTTTTACTCTGTGCATTTCGTGGGTTTACATATCACTTCAAATGTTTCTTCATCCATGACAGATCATCAAACCATCAAATTTTTTGAGTTCTTTTTAGTATTTCGCAGGTCTTTTATTGACACTACAGATTCATTCCATTGTCCCATTTGGCACCACTCCATTAATTCAATGCACCTATTTGTTCAATTCATGAAGCATTACTCCATTCTAATTTCACTACATTCGGGGATGTTAAGATCACTCCTATGAGTGGTGTTGAACACAAATCAAGTCACCCATTGTGTTGTTTCAGCATGTTATACAATGTTGTATGGCACAATCCGACCAAGAAACACAAGTTGCATTCCTTGCATAATGGAGACACAACGATAGTTGTCAGTGATAACAAAATTTTACAATTTGTGAAAAAAGGAACCACCACTTGATGCAGCATAAAAAAACTGTGAACCCAACCAAATGCTAGCAGATGACTTCTCCCAGCAGAATACAATAAGTGAATTATGAGCATTGAAAAAATGCTGCACTGCCCATATGCCTCAGGATGGTGAACGAACTTCAGTTTTAGCCAGAGCTGTGTCTGTCAGTTACTTTGAAAAATACTGAAGGCTTTGGTTTTGATAGCCATGTTTGACATGTTCCCTTGAGCTGAATTTAAAGTCAGTTAGCTATAATTCAATTTGTTGTCACCTGCTCATTCACCATCCCTACTTTCCTTTTTTCACTTGATTATTTAATGCACTTTCGATTTACTTTCATTTTGGAAATTTTCAGAATTCCATTATTCAACGTTTTCTTTCCAGCCTCAATATTGGTTCGTTTCTGACATGTGCCTCGAGTTTGGTCAGCTCCTGGCTCCTATAGGCTGATGATTATCATGTGTGTGAGGGTTAACCGTTGTATTCAGTAACCATATTTTTCCTGTCGTCTCGCTTTAGCAGCATTTCCCACCCACCACCACCCCCTTTTTTCGGTGGTTTCTCTTACCCGAGTGCTGCGCTTTTCATTGTCCATCTGTCCAGAGATTATTTCCTGTTTACTTATTATTTTACACTCATATATCTGTACCATTATCAGTCATATAGTAAACGACCTTTATTTTGCCTATATACAATCTCCTTTTTATCTCTGGAAACGGAGCTTATGACACACCTATCACTTTCGGGAAAACTTCGAACATAAAAAATAACTGTAAACAATTCTTGGCTCACCAGAGTGAATGATGACTATTGATTACTACTCATAGATTTCTTCATACAACTCATTTTGGAGATTCACGAATTATGGAATAATTTCAATTTCATTCACTTGTTATAGATTTGTAGTTTCTAGTTATATCAACAAATAGATTCTGCATTCTGAAGATTGAATAATTCATCCCCAGCTCTCAGTCAACTCCTCTGATGTGTCCATGCCTTGTTTGTTATGTGGATGGTTAATTGTAGGCACCTATGCATCTGCAGGCACAGTGCAGAATGTCGCGATTCTCCATGATGTTGGACGATCCTTGATGGTTGGATAGCCGATATGCGAACAATCGATTGTTAGTCAATAATATGTAAATGGTGAATTTGCAGATACAAAAGGCAATCCACCATGTTTGGGTATTGACCTATATGTGTGGATGGTCTACGTAGCTGCTACAGGTGGATGGTAGATGCTGATGATGCATGATCCTTCAAGTGACATTCCTCAATGCATAACAGTTGATATGCAAATGGTCAATGCAAAACGAGATGCAGACAACCCATGTTCAGAGACAAGATAGCAATCCTCAAGTGGTTGATAGGTACCGGCCGGTGTTGATAAGAAAACATTTAGGAAGTGGATGGTAGATAACAATCGTTGATGCATGGACGATCTTCAATGTAAGGGCCTTCCATAGATAACAAAAGCAGTTAAAGACTGTCAACAGTGCACACTTGATCCATGTTTGAAAACCAGATAGCAATCGATCCTTCATGCACAAACAGCTGAGATGTACTGAATGGCACCCACAGACATGATCTCCTTCGACCTTTTGCAAACCATGCATCAAATGCCTTCCATCAACCTCATAGATATCAATCTTTCACAAACACGGAACATCTGTGTATTGAGAACTGCCATATTCCTTCTACCTACATAACATGTGTCCATTGCCGCTTGACCTCAACTGTACCCATAGCAACTATCCACCCACCTGGACTGTCATTATGTGCACAATATATCAACCGGATGCATATGGACCATCTACCCACCTAGACAGTCAATATGCATACAGCCAATGGCAGGTGTCAATGAACATATGTTTAGAAGGTGGACGGTACATAGCTATCCTCAATGCATGGGTGTTCCTAAACGAGTGACCGATCGATATCCACTGTTGGTGATCAGCATTGAAATGCATATCATTGATTTGTTAACATCACATGACGATCGGCAAAGCGTGGGTTCCTCAAGGCATGGATGGTCGATATTCTTCAATATATGGATCCAACAGCTCCATGCAGTTGATGCTAATCCTTGATACGTGGGCCTTCCAAGATTTATAGTTGAAGAACTGTGAACAGTTGATGGCGATCTTGAAAGCACCATCTTTGAACCATCAATATATGAACGGTAGACTTTGATTCTGCGTGCATGGACGTCCCTCGGTGTGCCAGTGATCCATTATCAAATAGCAAATGGCAAAAGAAGTGAGCAAACACCCAGTTAATGGATGGAAGACACACGCAGACCCCAAAGTGCCTGGAAGATTCTCCATAACTGGACTCCATAATTTGTTACCGACTGAACTTGCACAGTGAGGTCATTGAAAACCACAGTTGCTGATTAAGTGCTGTGTTGACAATGTCGATTGCTAGCTCAAAAATACCATGAGTCTGTGGGTCGTCTGAAAATTGGTTTCTCCACAACCTCTTCATCAGGTGCACTCAAATATGACAGGTGTGTGCTCATCAGTTCATGGTTTAGTTTTTGCAAAGTTCTTGCCTACGGTAGTTATTTTCACTACCACATCTTGCGCATGTGACACTGTATACGAGGTTGGGACTGATGACTACACCTATAAGTGAATGAATGGTCTCACAGAGTGTAACTTTGCTCTAATAGCAAATCGTCCATCAAATTTGAGAAGACATTCGGCAGTACGTGCTTTATCTGTAATTTAGTCCCCGGTCAAGTCAGTAGATTACTCAGTTTCATTCAGTCTCATTTTTACTGCTTCTGAACTGCTAAAAATGATTGTCTCAATGATGTGATCATGCAGCATCTTCCTTGAATTAGCTGAGCACTCATCCAAAAAATGCAAGTTGAAAGTTACTGTTACATACTGTTGCATGATAATAAAATTGCCATTTTCCTGAATCCAACTACTTTTATTTATTTCTGATAACAGAGCTTTGCTGATGCATGGTCTATGTTCATTACAGCACATATGCAGAACATAAATTAGATGTCTCTAGTAAAATATACATGAGCATGAAGACTCGTCTGACTCGAATTTGTTTGCATGATACATGCAGCATTTCTTTTCCGCTCAACATGTAATTACACACAACTGCATGTCTCATTCACACTTCAAGGCCAATTGTTTTGGATATTTTGATTGGTGGAGCTACAGCTCCGTCATCAGTGGGAGGGAATTTTATGAAAGTTGGTTTGTGGATGGATCTCTTCGAGAGCCGACTTTCATAAATATGCTATCTAGTTTTTGCAACAACTAACACTGAGATATCGCGTTATTCAAGATTTTTCGGGGACAGCTGTTTAATTGACTTTCATGTTGTATCTCTGGCGTCCCTCAATCGATGGATCTTTCTGAAAATGATTCACATGTAGATAATTTTGTCAAGCACTGCATCTTGCGCTTCTCACTCAAATTTGCTGTTATCATTAGATGATTGTTCTTTTATTGACAAATCCTTCATTGCAACTTTGTTGCGCCATCATACTACGGTCATGCAGCAGGTCGCATTTTTTATCCAGTTGACATGCATCTTGTTCATAGCTCAATCTCAACTGTTTAATGGTTGGAATTAGACTCAAGATGGCCTGTGACGGCCGTTTTTTTGATGTTTCACTTTGCCAAGTTGTGGCATTGCTGTATTTTTCTGAAGTTAGGCAGATGGCTGGGCCTCATGAAGTGGTACATAGTTACAGCATTAGTTTGTTAATTCTTGTACCGTTACTGAGATACTCAAGATTCAGATGACTGCTCAGTTATTGACCAAATTCCTTTCTGCACCTATGTTGGTATGACACTTGTGCTACAAGTCACATTTTTCACTTAGATTGACATGAAATTCACACTCAAGGTTTCTGTAATAGCTCAAGGCCTATTGTTTGTGACGCAAGGTGGCACAATGGCATCTATTTCTCAGTTTGCTGCTTGACGAGAACATGGTGATTTTTTTTTGAGATTTGGCGTCTGGATAGGTCGCATAAAGTGCCATCTGCATTTCGCCAGTCGTTTTTTGTTAAGACTTTCAGTTCTTGAGATTTTCCAAGGAGTTCTAGTCCTTTTACTGATTTCCTTTGTTGTATCTCTTGCGTTCCTTGACAGTATTTACCTCAATTTGGCATGTCGACAATAGATCTCATCCAGTGCTATCTACAATATGTATAACTTTTCTCTCATCGAGTTATTATTCTTCTGTATTCGAGATATAGCTGATCAGATGACCTCTTTTATTAAATAATTCCTCATTGCACTTTTGTTGGTCAATCAGTCATGCTGCAGGACTCCTTTTACAAAATCATTCACTCATTGTATTTGAAGTTTCATTAGTTTGGCAATTTTTTCTGATATTAACTGGTTTTTACCAGCATATAGGTGTCCTTGTGCATGACTTACCACATTTTGCAGCTCATGTTTCGTCACGCTTTTGGTGTGTTCATTACGTCCATCACAGTTTGCCATTTTATTTTGGCGGGACCATTGCTTTGTGACATAGTAGTTCAATAATTGATACCTTTTCGCAGAATTTCTAGTTCATCACAGAACACCTGTCTCATGACTTTTTAGCAATAAATCGATTCACTTATCCACTGTACTATACGTTTTACTTTTTGCTCTTAAGCGATAATTTTACACACATTTTGCAAATTTTTTCAATGTCTATTATGGTTTTCTTAATTTTCTGACTTCATTATAAGGTCATACCGTTTTTGCACTTTACACTTCATTAATTCACCACATGTTACAAATTCATTAACCAGTCGCTTTTCCACCCCACTTTGTTTGATTTCACAGTCTCAAATTTCCTTGAGGTAAAGAATTTCTCTTTAACCTTGTAACAGGCAAGACTTAAACCCAGTTAGCGAGATTAAATACGCGCTGGTATTTCCTCCATTCATCTAGTTTTCATATCTTGCTTCATCACACTCAATGGCTTTTTTGGTCATACAATTTTTCGGATTCATCGGTCGGATCACTTTAGGTTCTTGATGTTGCATTTTACTTAATATTTGTATTTTGTTCATTCATGAAGTTTCGCATTATGTGGGTTCAATTATTTCTCCCCTTTTTTTTCTTACATTCAGTCTATTTCACTGGTTTATTCAACTATCGCATTTAAAAAGTACATAATTTTGTCACAATTTCACAGATTCTTTCATAAAATTATTTAAGGGGTTTGCAATGACGTACTCATTGCATTTGATAGGTTCATTAGTCTGCACATTACAGGTTAAGTTTAATTTTCCTTATATTAGCTTGTTTCTACCAGCATATGAGTATTGTGTGTTTTTAACATTTGTATTCATTTCAGTCTCCCATTTCATTACTCCATTAATTTTTCACATTTTATGGTTTCATTTGAGTTATACTACTAGTTTTGGCATTAACTTGTCCTTTATTGATTTGTTTGATTTTCACATAACATTTTTCGCATTTAGCTTCATCACACTCAATGGCTTCATTGAGTTGTTAGCTTACTTTGCACAATTTCACCATTTCTTCACATCATGAAGCCATTCATCCACCGGTTTTAAGTGTCAGTTGTTTGTAGCAATTAAAAGATCTCACTCAATCATTACATTTTACAGGTTCATTTTTCTCTCACTTTGCTTGTTCATCATTATTTCATCTCTACTCGTTTATTTCTTCGTGGCTTCATTATGTCAGTCACATTTTGCTGTTGAATTAGTTTTTGTGACAAGTTTGTTAACTTGTCCTGTTATAATTCTTTAATTGATTAACTTTTACATAATTCCAAGTCCATTACTTCACCTGTTTCATGACAGTTGGTGGCATTGACGGATGGCTTTTTACTCCTGCACCTTTTGCAAATTCTTCAGTGCCTATTATGGTTTCATGAATGTTCTCATTTTACTAGTTATTGCATTTAACGCATTTACAAATTTGTCACACGTGACAATTTCAATAACCAGTCACACTTAGAGAATTGTCATCAGCCACCTTATTGATTTCATCTCCTCCAAAGAGGATTTTGACAGGGGAAGGTTTTACTTATATTCATATTTCATTCATTCATAAAGTTTCCCAGTTATTTTTCCTACTTTATTTGTCACACTTAACCAGTTTGTTTAGATGTAAAATTTACAGGTTCATGCTTTTTCAATTGTCACAATTGATGTAACATTAATTAATTCAAACCATTTCTCTGATTTATTCAACTGTCCCATTTAACTACATCACTTTTTCACATTTTAACAGCTTCTTTAAATGATTTAAGGGGTTCGCAATCAGTCACTCATTGCATTTAGCAGAGTCATTAGTTTGGCACATTTTACAGCTTAATTGCCAATTTTATTGTATTAGCTGTTCTTACCAGCATATGAGTATGTTTATGCTTCACTTATCACATTTTACAGCTTCACTTTGCTTCCTCGCGCACTATAGGGTTTAACTGTTTGTTTTTGAAATTTTACCCATTCATTAAAATCAGAGACCCACTTCATCGCTCTATTAATTTTTCACATTTTATGATTAATACGCCATTGTGTTGTTTCAGCATGTTATACAATGTTGTATGGCACAATCCAACCAAGAAACGCAAGTTGCTTTCCTTGCAGAATGGAGACACAACGATAGTTGTCAGTGATAACAAAATTTTACAATTTGTGAAAAAAGGAACCACCACTTGATGCAGCATAAAAAAACTGTAAACCCAACCAAATGCTAGCAGATGACTTCTCCCAGCAGAATACAACAAGTGAATTATGAGCATTGAAAAAATGCTGCATTGCCCATATGCCTCAGGATGGTGATCGAACTTCAGTCTGTCAGTTACTTTGAAAAATACTCAAGGCTTTGGTTTTGATAGCCATGTTTGAACAACATGTTCCCTTGAGCTGAATTTAAAGTCAGTTAGCTACAATTCAATTTGTTGTCACCTGCTCATTCACCATCCCTACTTTCCTTTTTTCACTTGATTATTTAATGCACTTTCGATTTACTTTCATTTTGGAAATTTTCAGAATTCCATTATTCAACTTTTTTGTTCTCTGTGGTTTCTCTTACCCGAGAGTTGCGCTTTTTATTGTCCATCTTTCTAGAGATTATTATTTGCTGTTTACTTATTATTTTACACTCATATTTCTGTACCATTATCAGTCATATAATAAATATATTACATGGCAAAGTCGTTATCCCCCGTTATCTAGAGCCTGAGTGGATTTTGGAGAATTATCGCCCGAGTGCTGTGTTGACAATGTCGATTGCTAGCTCAAAAATACCATGAGTCTGTGGGTCGTCGGAAAATTGGTTTCTCGACAACCTCTTCATCAGGTGCACTCTAATATGACACGTGTGTGCTCGTCAGTTCATGGTTTGGTTTTTGCAAAGTTCTTGCCTACGGTAGTTATTTTCACTACCACATCTTGCGCATGTGGCACTGTATACGAGGTTGGGACTGATGACTACACCTATAAGTGAATGAATGGTCTCACAGAGTGTAACTTTGTTCTAATAGCAAATCGTCCATCAAATTTGAGAAGACATTCGGCAGTACGTGCTTTATCTGTAATTTAGTCCCCGGTCAAGTCAGTAGATTACTCAGTTTCATTCAGTCTCATTTTTACTGCTTCTGAACTGTTTTTGAAATTTTACCCATTCATTAAAATCAGAGACCCACTTCATCGCTCTATTAATTTTTCACATTTTATGATTGATACTTAAAAGTACTTAACATTATTTTTTACATTTTGATTTATACTACTTTATTGATATCAGTTTTTGCTATTCACTTTGTTTGGTTTACTAATTCTCACATTTAGAAGTTCATTTATTTTTCACCGTTAGCTTCGTTACACTGACTTCATTTACACACCATTTCACCATTTTGTTACATCATGACCCCATTTATTCAGCGTCACTTCCTTGTAGCGACAAATATCTCACACTCATTTCTCTTGTTCATCATTATTTCATCTGTTTTATTATAAGTTTATTTCTTCGTAGGTTCAAAAATGTTTTCCTGTTTCATTTGTAATTCTGGCGTGTTTAATTTGTCCCCTGATAATTCATAAATTGATTACCTTTTACACAATTTCTAGTTATCCAGATTCCACTCATTTTATGACAGTTATTGGACTCACTTATCCATTGTACTTTAATTACTAGTTGCTTTTTACCCATTATTTTTTCATTGACATCTTTTCCAAATTCTTCATTGCCCATTATCATTTTATTAATTTATCCATTTTTTGCACCTTACGCACCCATTACTTTAATTGCCGTTATAAATTCTTTAACATGTAACATTTAAAGAATTGTCATCAGTCCACTTTCTTTGCTTGCATCGCCTCTGAATTGGAATTTGAAAGAAATATTTCCATTCAGCGAGTCTAAATAAGCCCTAGTATTTCTTCAGCTCATTGATTTTTCACATTTATCTTTCATTGCACTCAACTGCTTGACTTAGTCATAGCACTTTACTGATTCATCTTTTATGTTTAATTTGGATCATCACAGGTTTCTCTGTGTCACATTTGACAGATTCATTTCTCCCATTTTATTCACCACACTCAACCAGTTTGTTTAGATGTAACACTTTACAGGTTCATGCTTTTTTCAATTAGTTTTCACCAGCATACAGGTGTCACCCTCACATTTTACAGGTTCATTTTGCTTTCTCACATCCTATAGAGTTCATGACATTTTTCGCATTCATAAATGTCTCTCATTCCATTAATCCATTACTTTTTCAAATTTCAAACTATTTTACAAGTTAATGTCATTAACTCATATTTTATTGGTTCATCATTAATTTTACATTTTTTAGGTTCATTTGTTTTTCGCATTTAGTTTCGTCACACTCCACAATTTCAATTAGACACAGCATTTTGTTAGGTTCATACCTTCCATTCATTTTGCTTCATCATACATTAACTCGAATTTTAGTGGCTCATTAATTTTGACATTTAGCTTCGTCAGTCAACGATTTCAGTTACCTGTAACATTTTATGGATTTGATAGTTTCATACAATTTCACCATTAATTTTCCCTGTTACAAATTCATCAACCAGTTGCATTTAGAGAATTGTCATCAGCTCAACTTCTTTGCTTTCATTTCCTCCAAACATGATTTTGAAAGAAAAATTCCCCATATTGATGGCAAAGAATTTACCTTTAATCTTGCAACAGTCGAGAGACTACCTATTTAGGGTGTCTGAATATGCCCCGGTATTTCCTCGATTTGTTTGTTTTTCATCACACTCAACGGTTTTATTTAGTCATAGCATTTTACATATTTATAGGTTGTTTTTAATTTGGGCAACCACAGGTTTCTGTGTTGCATTTCGTTCATTCATAAATTCTCACATTCTGTGGATTCATAATTTCTCCCATTTTATTCATCACACTCAACATTTTACGGGTTTTTGCTTTTTTGGTTGGGTTTTTCCAGCATGCGGGTGTCTTTATATGTCACTCTCTCACTCTACAAGTTCATTTTGGTTCGTCACACCTAGGCCTGGCGATATTTTGCACATTCATTAAAGTTTCCCATTTCATTAGTCCATCAATTTTTCATAATTCATAGTTTTGTTTGATTTACACTCTTTTGCAAGTTTTTGTCATTAACTTGCTCTTGATTGGTTCATTAACTTTCGCGTGTTTTGCATTCATTATTTTTCGCATTTAGATTTGTTAACCAACGGTTTCAATTTAGTCATAGCATTTCATGGATTCGTCAGTTTCATACCATTTCACCATTAATTCGTTACGGATTCATTAACCACTAACACTTAAAGAATTGTCAACAACTCTCCAGGCAAGACTTTACCCAGTTAGCAAGTCTGAATTTAATGCCCTGCTGTTTCTTCAGTTCAGTAGCAATAACGATAAGCTCCAATCAAATAATATCCCTTGTTGAGAAAGCTCAACGAAAGTTCCCCTTTTCATGGGGGAAAACTTTACACATTTAACTTGATTGACATCCTGTCATGAAAAACTTGACAGGAAAGTTTTATCCTTTTCACAAGGAAGGCTTTACCTATTGAACTTGATTGATGTCCTGTCGCGAAAAACTTGACTGGAAAGTTTTAAGCTATTCACGGTTAACAAGTCCCAATGCTCCATGTTATTTCCCTGGTTACTGAACCAGGGACACCCAAGTGACAGTCTCCTCATAGTTTACTCTCGGTTGCTCATCATCTCCATTTCCCCCAGCCTCATGCAAAAAAATCATAATGCACACACTCACATACACTGTTGTTGTCATCATCACATTCATGCCTCAAACTATTGTCACACTCATCCTAAACATGTCCCCACACATTCGAATTACCTTAACCATTGATAGCTGGGTGTCAGTCATAGGCTCTGATGCTTGAAGTCAGGTTGTTGACGGAGATATAGCAATCCACAATCCCACCCTCTTCTTTACTAGAGTGAATGGCTGAGTTCTTTTTTATACATTCAACGACATTGTCATAACACAGCTCACAGTCTTGAAACTCCCTACGACTTGCATCAGTATAGGTGCAGATCTGGAAATGGTGATCCAGGTTACATGGATGGTAAGCAGACAACACTACCACAGGGCATCAAGCTGAAAGGAACATCAGTAATAATCACCAATTAACTACAAGACCGGTACTCATCAGGGCGACATCCAAGTTAAGCCTAATGCATCAACGCCTGAACAGAATTTTTGAGAGAATCGGGGATGGCTGTTTACCCAAACTGTCAATTTGCCAGTGACCTCATCATTTTTTCACTCAAATGTAAGTGCACGACTATCAATGCACAAACAATAGTTCGGATATTTCTCGATACATGGATGTTAAACATATTAATAGTTTATGTCATACCCAGCAGAAGTACTGAGACTGAATCAGCAGGAAGTAATGTTCACTTAGAGCTAATACGGTCACCTTACTGGTGAATTCTCGATCAATTCGTCTGATCCCTTTGCTGTGTATTATGCAATCTCTATATCAACTGAGTAGGCATCAAAGAGTGTCCATACATCAAAGCCTTCCATCTAATCTCTAAATAAAGACTGTTTGCACATCGACACCTGATATCAACTGTTCGCATGTCAACCATTCACACATCGAGGAACATCCATGCATCAAATTTCACCATCTAACACCTACATACCGATCGTTCACATATCAAGGACTGCATCCACACATCGAGGATCGTCATATTCTGTCGACAAACTGACTGTTTGCACATCAATGGCTGCCATCAACTGTTCACATGACGATCTTCCAAACACCAAGAAACATCCTAGTATCAAGGATTGTCATCTGCTGCATGCATGTCAACCATCCACGCATAGTGGAATATCCCATATCCAAGATTACCTTCAACCGTTCACATATCGACAGACCACATATCGTGGAACGTCCATTCATTCAAGGATTAGCATCTACTCATCTACATGTCAACCTTCCCCATACCGAGAAATGTCCATGCATCGAGGATCAACATCTTCCGTACACATATCAACCACCCTCACACCGATGAACATCCACTCATCAAGGTTCACCATCTACCGCCCACAAAACAACTGTTCCCACAACAACATCCACCATCGGCCATCCGCATATCAACCTTCCACACATCATGGAACATTCACACAGCTAGAATCGTCAACTACCATTCACCTACCGATCATGTTTCCACCGATGCTTGCCATCCACCGTATGTATAATGACTGTCCCAGTGGGAGGACAGTCATTATACGTACAGCTCATTGACCTTATGCATATTGACTGTCCCGGTGGGAGGACAGTCAATATGCATACGATCAAGGGCAAGCATCAACGGAAACATGATCAGTAGGAGGATGGGAGATGAAGATCCTAGATGTGTGGACATTCCTTGATGTGAAGAAGATCAAAATGCTAACGGCTGATGGCAGACATCGTTGCGTGAACAGGTGGTTTGTGGACAGTAGAAGGTCATCCTTGATGAGTGGACACTTCTCGATGTGTGGATGGTTGACATGTGTACAGAAGATGGCTATCCTTGATACATGAACATTTCTCGATATATGGATGGTCAACATATAGACAGTAGAGGGCAATCCTCGAATGTATGGAAGTTCCACAATGTGTGGGCAGCCAATACACGAACAGTCGATGGTAATCCTGGATATGTGGACGTTCCTCTATGTGTGCATGGTTGCCATGCAAACGGCAGGTGACAAACCTCGATGTAGGAATGCTACTCAATGAGTGGACAATCGACATGTGAACAGCCGATGGCAGACATTGATGCGAGAACAATCAGATGTTGACAGAAGATGCCAATCCTCGATATCTGGATGCTCCTTTGATACGTGAATGTTCGATATGCAGACAGCAGATGGTGATCTTCAATGTATGGACATTCCTCGGGAAGTGGACGGTTGATATACGGCCAGTTGACCCGAGGCATCAACGCACGAACAGTCGATACTCAGAGATTAGACCGCAATCTTCGATGTATGGACATTCACTGACACATGCACAGTTGACTCGCTGATGGCACAGTACACAGCACAGTGATCAACCAGAATGACCTGGAATTCCCCAACATGATGACAGAATTAGCGGTTATGACCATGAATTCCTCGCACATCTGCCAAACTACTTCGGCTGGTTGTCATGAACCGCAAAATGGATTTATATGAAATTACAAGTTTCCGAAAGGTTAATAAAATGCGTATTTTTGGAGCTAAAATTTTTGACAAACTGGCACTCACAAAGACACTGACACTTTTAGGAAAGTCTCATGCAACTGTAGCAATTAAATGTGGACATTACGCAAAGTGTGAACATTTAAATGTCAAGATTTCTAAATTTGGGCGGTTGGCATTTGGCCGAACTAGCCTGTAAACCCTTCTGAGTAAGGTTAGCACTGCAAGTGTAAAAGAACTCCCTGAACTTCAGCTCATCTGTACTATGCCCAGCTGATGGCAGGTAGGTGTCATTCCTTGATGTAGTCAAGCGTAGATGTGACGTTCATTAATGCATGCAGTCGATTGGCTGATTGTCGATGACAGGCGGCGATGGTCAATGTCAGACGGTAATGGTCACAAAGATCCAAACCTAAAGAAAGAAAAACCAAGAATGATTAATTAATTACAAGTTCACAATTACCTTACTTCAAACCAATCATTTTGTCTAGATTCACACTAACATTAATCACCTAAGTCCAAAATTATGTTTTAAATCATTATGAAGTTTTGTGAAATCAGTATCATACTTCCTCAGGTTCCAAACCATAGTCCATATACTTAGCAAATTGGTGCAGAAGATCCAGTACGTTTTTGAGAGTTGTTTCATCCGCACACAGAATTTTTACTTCTCGGGTTCCACAGTTAATTCCCTTTACTTCACAATTACTTCCAAGCATAGTCAACTTTGAAAAAGTCAGAGGAAATTACATTTTGCCCAACACAAAGTTGTAGTTTTTCACCTAAAAATATCTCCAAACCCAAACATCTTAAGAATATTAAACACGAAACTCCAGGACAATGAATCAAATACTTCTCCAAAATCCATTTTATGATCGACATATGTCCCGAATAAAGATAAATGATACGTGCGTCGCAAGCTCGTTAATTACCAGAGATGAAAAGGAGACAGAGGTAGGCGACATAAGGTCATTTATTATGACTATTACAATTACAATATAATGAATACAGGTAAATAACGTATAATAGGTAATCTCTGGTAAGATGGGCAATAATCCATTATTGTTTCAAGACCTGAAAGTTTTCTTGAGTCCGTATAATGCAAAATGATATGAAGAGTTCTGGTGTTTTCACCAATAAATCAACCAGATAAAAAACCTGACTGATCTGGGTGAATCAATTTTTCAAGAACTTTCGTCCTGTCTTGGTACTAAAAACGATGACAAAACTTTATAATTTGAATTTAACAAGTACAAGGGTCGACAATTTCTTAAAAATTCTCGGGGCTTACTGGGTTTTGGCAGAAGTTTAATTCCCCCCTGATGTTGTGAATTTGGGAGAGCATACATTTCAAAACTATACTTTAAAGATCTAAGTAAATCCTTCCAAAAGTATTTGTTGAATTAAACAGTAAAAGCATCAATTACTTAACTTTTGTAATTTTTCATTTTCTTCAATGCAAATTGTACTTCTTGCGGATTAATATTTGTATCTAAACTTGCTCATTTTTTGGATATTTTGAATTTCTACAATCATCAGTGATATTCTCAATTCCACACGCATTTTCTCTAGTAGAAGATACTTTTTCGTTAAGAGACTTTTTTATTCACTTAAAATTTCCTTTTGATTCGTCAAAGTTTCACCAGACGGCTTTAAGTTTTGTTATTCTAAACCACAAAAGTACTTTGTTGCCTTCTCATCTTCTTCAATCCATTGGCTGAGCGAGAATTTATACCCGTAAGCCTTTTACATAATTTTCTGGAATTTTTCCAAATGGGCATTGCATTCCTGCATTAACTCTTCATAAACGGATGTTTTATGTCTTGAAACAATATTTGAAAAACTTCTATCAGACCGTGATGTAAATTTCTTGGTTTTAAGTCCATTGGAATGGTGTAAGTTCTTTATTTTTTCGAAATTCCAACGTGACGACACAGTAAAATATTAGCAAATATATATTCCAGTACCTAGGACTACAATGACCAACAGGAAAACAAACTGCGTAAAAGATGCGATAAACTCTATTCAAGTGCACATCGTAAGTATTAGACTTACAAAAGCTGAGGGGACACATGTTTGGCAAAATAAAATAAAGCTACAACATTAGAGACTGAGCATTAACTTCAAAATCTATCTGAGACCAGTCTCCTGAGAATTCAAGCTGGGTTTCTCAAACAGAATGATGAGGGCCTCTAAGATAGTTAAACGAGACAGGTCATTCTCAAAATACAAAGGATGGGCATGAGCTATCTTACAACATCTCTTGTGGTGCTTTTCATTTGTCCACCTTACCAGAGATTAGTATTTTTTACCTTACTTATGTTTAGTCACTAACTATTACTGGTAATTGTATTAGTCATATAACTGACCTTACTTGTAATTGTAATTGTATTTGTCATATAAATGTCTGTACTTGTAATTGTATTAGTCATAATAAATAACCTTATATCGCCTACCCCAGTCTTTGTTTCATCTCTGGTCGCGAGCTTGTGATGCACAAACTATCATACATCATTCGGGACATATGTCGATCATAAATATTTTTCATGCGCTAATGGTACAAAGGCAAAAGTCCAAGAATATCCCTCTCATCTGTTGCAACTTTCATAGATTAAATAGTACATACACTCGCATCAATTAACAAAGTTCATGCATTGGGGGCTTGTGAGATCAAGCCGTGGACCAAAAAACAAAACTGTAACTATAAGAGCAACCATGTCAGTCTTCTTTAAAGCAGGAGCATATGTCACATGGGTACAAAAAAGACACAAAAAAGGCATTGTTTCTGATGCAGGCCAATGGGACTAAAGGTGGGACTAAAGGTGTGACAATATGGTGTTACAAAACAAGATACAGGGGCAAACGTAAAAATGCCATTAAGATGCACAGCAGTTGCCAAAACAAGTGTAGCTATATACAAATTAATGTATGGGCCTATGCATGAGACACTACTAGGGCTTCAATGCGAAACTTAGGCGCATGAGCCATTATGCACAACACTCCCGAAAAATGTAATTTCGGATATAAACCCGCCATAGGCTTAAAGGTACAGCAATACAGTACTTTTTCATACAAAATAGAGACCATCTGCATCAACATATGGTTAAATTGTCAACAACTTCGAATGAAAGTAAATTGCTAAAATTGATCTTTGTTCATTTGTCTGAATTATTTCATAGATCTTAAAAATGGAGAGCATTGACTTGTCATGCCTACCTATCTTTTAAGAAACAAATGAAATAAATAAAAATTCACTTGCCAGACATTTTGTGTTTGAAATTGGTGAAATTTCACTGTATTCTTAATGGAAACTACAAATCAAAGACAGACAAAGCTCACCAGTAGGCATCGCTCATTAAACAGCGGGATGAGCCTCTTCTTGGGCACAAGTGACATGTGTCTCCAAGCAGGTGGTCAGTATGGCTCAAGCTCCTGAGGATGACGGTTCACAGATGGCGAATAAACTGTCTTCCCAGTGTATGTTGTTAGGTCGAATGCACTCAGCAGGTGGTCGAGCTGGTGGAATACAGGAATGTTAGCGAATGTCTTCCATGAAGCGGCCAGGTCAGTGTTGCTTAACTATCTGTGAGCGTTGTCGTTAAACAATACAACAGATAAGACACTTAAGGCATTGTTTGTGTTGTTCACTTAACCAAAACAAAACTAAAATAATGAGCAAATGCTAAAGAGTTTTTACGCCAACATATTTAATTGGCATCTTACTGGCTGATGGTCAATTACAAGCGCTATAGAGTCGCAAGGTGGTGGAGGTGGATCCGTGGTCGGTCGACTAAGAGGGCAGCATCCCGAAAAGATCCTACAGAAAATAAATAAAGTTCATCCATTAACAACAAATTCACAATGGGGAACCTTCAGCAGTTTTGCTCACATGTGGGCGATACGACCAAGCTATAGGTCCCGGGCCTAAAACCAAGTCAGAATTTGCATCAGTGGCCTTGGACTATAACATGGCTCAAATTAACTATTAATAGATTTAATGTTCCGAATTGTATGAATAAAGGCGAAAAATAAATACCATCAAAGACCACCATGTTAATGGGGGGAAGTAGTTCACTCGCATGGCCGGCACAGCACTGAAAAAAGTGGGGGCTAAAGCTCCCCAGCCCCTCTCGTGGTGAACCGCCAATAGACCATGGGGTGTGCCGCCCATGACTCGTTCTGTGCAATGAATTAGGATTGAACAGGAAAACTGAGTGGTTCACCTAACCAGTTTCTCGCCACTATGTGCAAAAACTATAAGAGTACTGACGTGACTAGTTTCTCTGACAGAAAATGACAATGGATCTCCAAAAATATGAAGATTGACAGAGTGTTGAATTTTAAAATGATATAAGTATGCATGTCTAATATATTAACGACTTTGAAAGATTATATTTTAGACCAGGAGTTTTCAATTTGGTGTTGGGTCAGATGCTTAATAAAGATAAAATTGACAAACGTAGTCTGTATTGAATAATTCACCAAAATATTACCCATTTGTATTAAACAATTCACCAAAATTTTACCCGTTGAAGTTACATTTGCAGTACGGGGTACAATGCATTTCCCAACAGGCAACAATATTCTTCTTTAGTTGAGGTACGTTACACACACTTAATTACACAGTGCCTATGACTCGCTTGTATTGTTTGAGGATGTGGCACAGTAATACTGTCAATTGAAATATTAACTTAAATTATCATGCAAACACGAATACTTTCACATCATTTCCCACTACGGTTACTACATGAACTTCGTGTAAACTTTGTCGATGTCTCTCTCACTAGACCATAATAAAAGTGACGTCTATATATATAATGTACATTCATAAATGCAAAAAAAATATTACAATATTCTATCAAATGTTATTCCCACCAAATACTGCATTCTTCTCACTTGAAATCAGTTTTAATCTAATTTTTTAAACAATGCTAGTTAATTTACCATACAGACAGCTGAGTTCATGCGAAGGTTTAGGATTGCAAATTGCAATATACCGTAATCGTTCGGGTTAACGCCCATGCTCAGTTAACCGCCCACCCCTACTTTAGGTGGATTTTCGATTTAACCGCCCACTGCTCGGTTAACCGCCCCCCTGCTATTTTTGAAGATTTCCAATTAAGCGCCCACCTCTCGGTTAAGCGCCCATCCCCTACTTTTGACGATTGGTGATTACCGCCCTGTGCTAATAGGAAACGCGAATCCCCGACCTTTTAGATTAAGATCGATGATAACATTGAGTGCAACGACGGCCTCAGAGACCGCGGTTTAGCAATGTGAATTATGATACCAGTAACAAATTATTGTAACGGGTCATCGATTAACTTCAAAATGTAATACTTGAACACTTTGTCACTTTCTTTTCTTCTCATGTTCGCAAACTTTAGGAACCGCGCTGGCGTCTACACCTCCACTTTCAGCCACAATCTCTGCCGCACTGAGTTATCGACTACAGTGCACTATATAAAAGATGCATTCGAAATAACCAGGTCAGAGAAATGTGACATTGGTTTTGCCAACCCTCTCAATGCGCTTTAGGTTGTAAGCTCTCGGGATTTTGAAGAATTCCCATAAACCGCGAAAAGTTGATAAATTCTTTATATTTTGGTGAGTGTAATTGCCGGGTTATCGAGATCCCCGTCTTTCGAGTACTCTCGTCACAGTGCATGGCAACTGAATAGTTGAACCCGATTTCGTGATTGATTATACATTTTTATGCTTTTTGACCATTCAGACCAGGAGTACATTCTGTTATCTCGAAATAATTTTGAACTGAAATTCGGAACTGCTGGTAGTCCTTGTCTACGTGACCGTCAGTTAAGTTGTTTATTATGGGAGTGCACTGATCAAACAGGAAAAATGGGTCAGCACGTGACCACAACTGGGTTAAAACGACAGCACAGCTACCGTCTGCTACGCAGGTGAACATGTTCAACGTCTGCGAAGTATAGTGAAATAATGAGCATAATTCGCAATAATCGGTCTCACCTGAGGCGCCATATTATGCAGCAAACTTTCTATGCAAGCGTTCGGAGTTTGACCACACTCTACATTTTCGAAACTATTTGTTAATTAGAGTGCGCAGAGTACGCACTTGGTGGCGATAAAGTTCTTTTCAAAGTGTTAGGCGATCCCAGTATGTGGCTTAGTACGTGTGGTGACTCAGATCATAAGGTAAGATTAACCGCCCAGGGCGGTTGCCTGTCGTAATAAGCGCCCATGTTCAGTTAACCGCCCCCCCCCCGATTTCTTGAAATTTCACGTTTAAGCGCCCATGTCTGGTTAACCGCCCACCCCCGATTTTTTGGGTTCGCCAATTTAACCGCCCAGGGCGTTAACCCGAACGATTACGGTAATATCTGTAACTGTCCAGGAGTGTTGCCAGCATGTAACATTTGAGTTTTTTCTGCCCAACATTTATGCGAGCCTAAGTGAGACTGTGACAAACCAGTCATAATTTCACAAATTAATGCTTGTGGGTTAGCTGCGATACTGAAGAAAATCTATTTGCCAATTAATTTCTCTTATGGTGAATAGATTTTAATTCAAAGACAGATACTATTTACTTTTCAATTTTAAAAACATGTTGGACGTTTGTCTTTTTTTACTTTGAAGCTAGTATCCTAAACAGGCATGTTGGTTGACTGTAATTATCTCATTCAGCAGAATCACCTAGGCCCATGAACAGTGACTAGATCACTTCAATCCGTAATCGCACCATCAAACCTTTGGTGTACTGAGAAATTTGCTGCATACTCTGGGATAAATAGTGCAAGCATTGGTCCACTAGTAGAGTGCAAATCCTGTTAGCGTAATTGAGACTTGTGTGACTAGCAACACCTTCAGTTGGCCGAGGAGACTGCCAGATTCGTAACTTAAACAACAAAATCAGTTAGGAACAGCCAGTCTTCAAACAAAATGCACCCAGGCTATCTTATACCGATTTGAATTCAGCATGGAACCTCAATCGGTAGGTCAATCTTAGTATTCAGGCACAATTTGAGAAGGACAAATGACGTACCTTTTTAAAAATTTGATTGTTGCATCGACGTTCATTCATGTATTTCAAAATATGTAGCTGGACTTTAACTGACGGACAAAATTGTTGAACCGTGACAAACAACATTGATCATGATCAATAATTTTAAAATTTCCTCTAGGGTACGATTAGTGATTTTCAATGAAATTTCATCACGAATAATTTTCAAGCTAATTCTTTGAACCTCAGTGTTCTGAGTTTCAACTGAGAGTTTGCTGGCGCACTCAATTGCATGGCCGGTCATGGGCGCCGCAGCGGCACTGAAAAAAGTGGGGGGCGAAAGCCTCCCCAGCCCCATCTAGCCTATGGTGCATAGCCCATGTAATGCCAATGATTGATTAGTCTGAGGCAGTGAGGCCTATTCAGCAATGTACTCAAATTTCATGCTTGGCGTGCCAACGAACATAATTTTTGACAGCTGAGCCTGAGAATGCTGATCCCACAGTCAAGTCATACTCCCGGATTCGAGACTAATTCCATGTCGTTTTAAAAGCAACAAAGACTCGGTCGAATTTTCATAACGTCCGGAATTAACTAGCGTGATTCATGCCACTCTGGGGCACTGAATTGCAGAATACGTTCAGTAGAAATAAACGCCTGAACCGACTAACTGACCTTTAGTTTCGCGTAGGCTGAGTAGCAGTCGCGCTAGCACCGTGCGCACGGGCAATGTTGCTGCTATCAGCAAACCGTAGACCGTAGGCCTAAAGTGGCTGGTGTTTATTATAACAACAACATGATTGGTACAACAAATGACTTTTGATGATACTCATCGACACTACAATCAAAATTCAAATAATTTTAAGTAATATTTAGCCTAGTTCGGTCAGGCGGGAGAAGTGTCGAAGCCCAAAATAGCGGTAGGCTCAGTGTTGTGCTCCTGCAGTCGGGACAGGTGGGACCACCGGCCCCCATGTACTCAAGGGTGTGTGTTTTTATATGACCCGGATACAATTTTGAAATCTTAATAGCGTATACTCAACAAATTTCTGTATCACGTGGTCGTGGTCCTTATATTTGCCGCGCAATATTTTTTTGAAAATCGTTCAACGCGCCATCCGGCGGCCGATTTCAGTAAGAGCTATAGGTGTCATCCTGCGTAAGCTCGCGAAGTCTTGTTTTTTAGTGAGGTCCTAGCGTTATTGAACTCTACCTTTGTATGAAAGGTTTTAGGTACAAACAATGAGCTTTATCTCACTGTGTCCAGATAAAACGATAGCCGGGCTTCTCGAAAGAAATTGTAGTACAGTGAGTAGAAAATCAGTAATGAATTTAAGTGTGGTGATCTCTGTGCTCAGCGGTCTATGTAGCCAGTACGGACGGGTCTTATTTTTCCGGCCGGCTGAAGTCCCGCATGGGTCTGAGTCCGTTCTCGCCGGTTTCGATAACCGCTTATCGTTAGGGTGATGCAAAATTCGAAGAGATTCTAAACTTTTGAGTGTGCTACTGTTTTATTAGTATTCTGTGCTCTTTACTAGGCGAAATTAGCCTCATACCCTATGCGCTTTTCCAAACAACTCAGATGAAATATATTTTGGAGCCATTATGCAAAAGGGTAAAACGTTGGGCAGATTTAAATGATAAATTATCGTCGTGACGTGATGTATTTAAACATTTTTGTCCGTTCAAGATTTTGCTCTGCGTGGCCTTTTTCGCATTAATTTAAATCATTGGGGAAATCTATTATCAGTGGCAAATTCTTTATTGTTGAATTAATTTTTGTTTCTACTCTACAAAAAGTTTGAACAGGGCGTCATTTTCTGCATTTTTGCCTAGTCTTTCATGTATTTTGAACTTGAGAGCCCCGTATTAATTATTCTTTTAGCACTGACGTGGTCCAACAGTCGTCATGTCTCATTTAAACTATGGTTAGCTTAGAAGGACTGTCTGTTAAACTTCTAGAACGGTCACGAGCGATAAGATGTATTCTAGTCATGGTTTTCAGTAAATTTCCACGGTGGTTTCCATTATGGCGGCAAAAAACTAACACTTGAAAACTACTGTGTTGGTTCACGTTTTGTGATGAAGCCCTGTCAAAATATGCAAACCATAATTGACATTTTGCAAGAACTCAAGCTAGCAAATAAAGAGAATTGCCGTTTCCACAATTCAGCGATAACTAACAACGCTGCATCGAAAACTAACGCCAACGTTTAGTCATTAATGTTGAATTCCGAAGCGTTCGAGGTTTAAAAACATTAAAAGGCTCGTCCGATCTTGAATTATTATCGAAGAAGTTGACAACAAAACTTAATAATGATAAGAAAGTCCGTAATTTAAGAGAAAGGCAAATTTATCACAAACACATCAAGAGCCAAAATGCAATCACACTTTTTAAAACTGTCTCACTGGAATGACATCTTTGCTCAGCTTTTTTCATTCGTACCCAACTTTTTATTTTTGCTCATCTCAATGGACAATTGTTGTGGTTCATACACCAAATAACCCCAAGCACATGGCCTGCGCCGTTATGCATTTTGTTGTCAATTATCAGTGTTTGCATGGCAATCATTTTCGAAAAAATATAACGTCGACTTAACAATAAAAGCAGAGTACTTACTGGGTGATGGATCCACAGAACCTGTTAAGGTGATCTGTGAAAGGCGTTCTCACTTGCTCAGGCACTCCACACAATATATTACATAGATCTCGTAGTAGTAGTAGTAGTAGTAAGGTTTCGTAAATCGCAGTAGTAATCGCACATATCTCTTGTCTCAATACCAGTGGGTTTCTGGTTCGAAAAGCAATATTCAGTTGAATCTCACTGGCGGGAAATACAAGTTACGTGACAAGGAGCTTCCCGCTTTCACTCCCCGTTGTTCTATTGGATGCACTCAATGGGCAGTGCCGACAAACAGCAGTTAGGTCGCGCCCACCGTGGTTACCTGTTGCGAAGTCCCGCTGAGCGCAAACCAAAAATGGAAACAGGTTCTACGAACTACATGAACAGGTTCTTTTCAATGGAGTTCGCGATGTGGCGCCAAAGTATCCCAAAAGATCTTAGGGGGAAGAGGGAATAATTAATAGAGCCCATTCATAGATGGCTTACAAATTCACATCAACTGTGAGCTTTATTCGTGTGTCAGATCGCGTCTGGGTGCCGCTGTTATTTACAAAGCACAAGTATAACTGTAACTGTATATGAGGCGGGTTGGGGGGGGGCAGTAGTAGCTAGGAGGGGAAACGTTGGGCAAGGAAAGAAAATGGTGGGCAAAGAAATTCATTCATATTGTGTAGCATTTCAGATGAGAAAAAGTGTTTCAAGAGGACTCACTGACGGTGATAAAATTTGCCTTGTACACTTTAACTGTGGGTTTTCTTAGCATTTTTAACTGCCATTCTACGCGGACGATTCTAGGATCACCGACTTAGATCTTGAAAAAATGCGTGTACATACATCCTGGTGATTTTTTTCAAAAGGTTTTATTTCACAAACTATTCGGGCCCGAAAGAGGATCACATTTTGGCCCACGTAGGTAAAGTAAGTGAAGCAGTTTTAAAACGGTGCAAATGAAAGGTAGAGAAAAAAATTTTATAATATTTTTGTAAAAATTGAACCTCTCTCTCAGAAGAGTCTTTTCACTTTTAAAGAGATTTCCCACCTAAATTGGAGCGCAAAAATGTGGTCAATTTTGCCCCTTTTTGTGTTTAGCCATTTATGATGTGCTTTGGGGGCCAAGTGGTGGGATGCTGGTGATTTCAAATGTTTTCTTGTCAATTTTCTGTATGACTAGGAAACTTAAAAAAATAAAAGGGCTTTTTGTTTGTTTCCAACTAGCCTGGATGGAGAGAACATACTACTGTATCTCGTTCTTGATTACGGACATTCGGCAGTTGTAACTCGTGAAGGTGTTTCGTTGTTTTTTTGCAAATACATTTTAAGGACTTATGACAATGGTGGGCGTCCATTTTTTATGATTTGACGCTGGCCCCCGTTGTGGTTTCTATAACTTGATTTCTTCGGTGAAATTTCATAAATTTGGTCAAATTGTTTCTATCCAGGAAACAGTGGCACATGTATGTTTTCGAATGATTCTAACCTGTGCTCTCCCACCATATATCTAACTTGTGCCCACCCCCACCTCTCCCAGCTGACGGATGCTGTGCCCTCATAACGTCCAGTTGTTTCCGGCGATCTACTTATTCTCCAATCGATGTGAGGGTTTCTTCCCGTTTTACATCCGATGGGGTTTCTCATGGTACTTTTAATCCTCATAGAGAATGATTTTGACGGATCGTCTTTTGTGCAAGCGAATAAAGCGTACCGGTAATTCGTAAAAGATACCCCCTACTAGCTATACTGGTACTAATCAAACTCATTACTGTCGTACGAAGGTCCACCCACCTTCGTACGTCAGTCATGACGTACACGCGAGTCAGGACAAGCAATCAATTCAATTTTGAAGAACAAAAACTCATTGCTTAATACTACTGGAAACTAAAAACACCAAGGAAGTTCAAACACAACCTCTCCAAGCAATGAATTTAATTTTATGTATTAAAGGATTTTAAAACGTTTTTTCTATCTATGATTTGTGAGTCCCAATTTCATCAATGTCTGAGAGTTATTTTAGATATGCAAAAATCGTCTATAAGTGTACTTTACAATTTGGGGATCGGATTACAGAGTTTTTCTAACTTCAGGCTGCACTTAAATTCACTAAAACATCACCAATTCTTACAAGATTAGCTTCTAATTGTCAAAAATCATCTATGAATCTATCGATATTCGTAGATACACAAACAAGTAAATCAGAAGCCAACGAATTTTTTTATCAAAACGGAATGTTATAAGCAATTTCCGGGGGGAATATGGGAGATGGGACATTCTTATTAAGGTGTATTTTTGCTCATTTCAGAGGTACCTATAATAGTTCACGAGGTAAACTTGAACTCCACTGACAAAAAAACCCTCAAATCTTTGTTTATGATTGCGAGAGTTCTTTGAACACGCCTTTTCGACATGTACATGGTCATCACGAATACTAGCCTAGACAGCAGTGTTTTCTACATGTGAGAATTCCTTACAAACAACTCATAGTAACCATATTCAAAAGAGACACCATTCGTGTCATACTACGGGAAACAGTAACATTATTTTATAACTAACCATCGGAAAAAGTCCTTTTGTGTAATTCACAAATAATGGTCTTCACGTTCTTCAAAATTCCACCCTTCCGATGATGGCAATCATACCGTATTTTTTCACATTTTTGGTTGTTTGGGTCGAATGGCTGTGCTGTGCACGAATGTTTTGGGGATTTTTGTGAATTTGGTATCTCAACTTGATATCTCATCGTGAATACTTGGCAGTGTCGGATTCACATGTACAGAGGGACAAAGGGACATTTCCCTCGAACTGGTCCACCGAGAGAGGGTACCGTCTGAAATGGGACACCTTAAGATGAAATATGAATATCATTAAGCTTGGAAAAAAGAGTGACAGTGCATTCCACCGTCGTGTGGTCCCAAAACGATGTAGAGAGTGACCCCCTTCAACATGAAAGCCGGTTGCACGATTTCACAAAAACAGGAAAAGAGAGGTAATCGATTCCACCATTGGGCCCTCTCTCCGTGAGCGTCCCCTTAAGAATTTGTCAATAAAAACACAAAAAGGTGGCCACTTGAATGTCATCAATGGCCTCCTTCACTCCTCCAAGAGCGAGGCCCCTAAACATCAAAATATCTATATTTTCAAATATCAGGAAATGCGCAGCAATTGATGTTATTTGTTAGGTCATTAATTTTTCTCAAATAATATACAGTTTGGATAAAAAATAGAGCGAAATTTGTCTCCGGTATCCGGGGCATCTGGAAAAATACAGTTTCGCATTCGCAAAATTGACTTATTGAATTTAAAAATCCAGTAAATTAATACGCTCCGCAAAAGCTCCGCTTTAAAAATTTTCTCGATTTTTCGAAATATATGTATGATTGATTTCGTGCACATTTTCAAGTGCGTTTAGACGACCTGTGCTGCAAAAGAGGAGACCCTAACGACAATGTCCTGTCCCCCTGCTTCCTACGGCCCTGCACTAACTTTCCTTGTTACACACATTTAATTAAGTGAAAAACAGCCTAATAAACCTGATTTTGTAGTGTAATTTTCCGGCCTTTGTAACAAAGAAGGGGTTCAGAGATATCGGGCACGATATAGGGAAAAGTGAAAACGCGCATTTTAAAATGTGTCGATTATTGACGATGCAGTCCAGCTACCCCCAGGTTAGCGGAGGACAGATTTGAGGTTTGCGCACCGGTTGTTCCGCCCGGCGACGGAAAGCGAGCGCCGGCGGTGCACTGGTAAATTCACAGGCCGCGCATGATCGGACGTTTCCGCGGGTTTTCCGTCGCGAAACGAAATGTGTCGATTACGTTGTCCAAATCGACACATTTTCAAGTTAAATGTGCGTTTTCATTTTGCTATACCGTGCCACTGTTGGAGTTCAAAACGCGCGTTTTCACTAAGTTTCCCGGCCTATATCGTGCCATATGGTGTGTGACCAAGGTGTTCAGCCGTAAGTGCCCGCGAAAGGACAGATCGTAAGATTTTTTAACGACTTGAAACTTACTTTTTCTACATCCTCTATTTTTCTGAGTAGGAACAACGGCAGTAGCTAACAAGTATACAAATGCTGATCCAAAACCCCGTAACGTAAAATTTTCAGAGCAGCTCCAGAGGACATGGCTAAAGTCAGGACACGGCGTACTATATAGCAAAGATTCTATATCTCAATTGGTAATTATAAAATCTTTGCTAACACTAGCTAAGGCAACTCGGTCGTTGTGGGTTTTTCACGAAAGTCGTCGCTCTCGTCGAGTAGAGGCCGTAAACTTATTTGTGGTGGACAAGGCCGGGCGTCGCGTGAGATTCACAAGTGCCACTGAGATATCGCCATCTGTAGTTGACGCTATTCCTTGCGTCTGCTCCGGCACTCTAACTCAAACATTCAACATGTCCCTGTCGAGAAAAATCTTAAAAAGGACTCAGATGTCATACAGCACCCCCGACTCAGGAAAGCAATAAATGTGAATGGCGCGCTGCCACGTAGGAAATTTCTAAAGTGTGAATTTCAACATTGTGAAATTTCCGGAAACAAAGAAACCTTGTGGTTAGTATCAAAAGACAATCAATCAAGCATTAAAAAAGTATCGCGCCACAATTCTATTCCCCCAGACACCCAGAAAACAAATACCAGAACCAGCTATCTTATTGGTGCGTCTTTAGGCTCATTGGCCATATCCGAAATAATGGCTTTCACGCGGCCTCTTTTTACCCAAGTGGTTCGCATATCGTTTCACATATACGCGCAGTTACGCACAGACGCCCAAGAGCCTAATGTCACGGCAAAGGCGACCCAGTCTCTGACCGTGCGCGCACCCAGGGGGGGGGGNAAGGTCCGCCCCCGAGCGACAAAAAGTCCGAGAAAATGGGACAAAAGCCCACTAAATAAGGGCAAACGCACAATTCACAGAGGTGCTCCCGTTTTTTCTTCTTTTTTTAGTCCGCCCGCCCCTTTGTTAGCAAATGCGGGTTTACAACGTCGGGAATTCGAGCCCCCCCATATCGAACGCTGGGTGCGCGCATGTCTGAATAACATTTTACACTCGCGAGGTGATGCGAGCCGGTTTGACAGGATTAACTGAACTGAGTTGAGCTCTCTCAAACATGCAATATGAAAATTGCACGAATCTCTCCTACTTCACTATTAACAGTAGCAATTTTCAGTGCATCATTTGTCGTGTCAAATATGGTTCCAGACTTGACACTGACAAATTTTTCTTTCCAAGGGGTAAAAGTCGTGGACGACGCCAGGAAGAAAGTTTTTGATGTATTTTTAAACCAAAGTACGTTATGCCATACCCGTCAGCTCTCTAAAAGTTATTGAGAGACTGGGACGCGTGTGCAAACGTATGCTTTTTTGCCTAATGCAATGACCAACATTATTTTACGGTAGCTGAAAGTTTGAGATATAAAGTTCCTAAATTCGGACATTTCTAGGGTACCAATATGACACTGTCTAAAACAAGCCAGTTGGGAGACCCAAGACATAGTTGCCTCACCCACAAGTTTCCTCATTTTCTGCCAACTTCGATGCAACGGTCCAGTTAAGAGGTTAGTAACCTTTTAACTGGACAGTTGAGGATGCCGGGGTAACACAACGAACAGTCTTGATAAAAATATTGCAAAAGCCACAACTTTGGTAAAAATTAACCGGGTACAAGTTGCACTGACTGTACCCAGCCAAGCACCACCCTGCAATTAAACAATTCAATGCCAGCGGGAAAAGATCACACATGGAAAGTTTGATACAGGACTCTTTGAAATCAACACTGATAACTTATACCTTTATTGCTATTGTGAACTTTCGGTTGCCATGAGATAGTAAGTTGCACCAACCAGCGGCAAGCCCACCACTCTACTACTCTATGTGCGCGCGGGTAGGCCAATATGCCTGTATTTGAAACTGTGCCCATCAGCCTATACCCTAAACCAAAACATTTTGAAGACACATTATTTCAAAAGTAGACCCATGGTCCTAAACAGGTGCATGTAGAATACAGGTGATTTCTTCTTAATCTTAAAGCCCACACAGCGCCAACATTGTTTTGGTACATGTTCTGGAGTGGAAAACTTCATTTTATTGAGTAAACACTCCTAATTAAACACAAAAAACATGGACTTCATTGATTGCTTAAACAGGAAGTTTCACCTAATGAATGCTAATTCCACTTGAAGTGTGCAATTTTGGCTTGACCTAATTCACACTATGTGGGTCATTAACATACTGTGTTTCCACAAGCCAATACAACAGCAGGGAATGGTATTAACAGAAGCAGTCTCTAAATCTATCAGCTATGACTGATTTCATTCAAACATTTATTTACACCATTTCATACTGACTAGTTGACTAAGCCAACTGACTATTGATGTATTTGTCAAGATAAATTACATTTACATATATTTTAAAGTCCCACAACAAGAGCTGAGAGACGGACAGAAAAAAGATTGAAACAGTGACAAAATCAGAAACTAGGCTGTCTCGGTACAAACGTGGACTTTTCACAATAAAGGTTAAGTCAACCCGTCTCACACAATAACATGGAACAATAAATTTGAGGATAAAAATAGGAGAAACAAAGCCATTCTTTTAAACTGAAGAGTTATACAGTGCAGTCAAATATTCTTGTCACAGTCCTAGTTTATGAACTCAGCTACTTATATAACATGGATTTTGCTTTTAGTTGAACCTACTTATGCAAGCTTGACTGTGCTCCTATTTCACACGAAATAACAAAAGTAGGAAACTATTCCATGGCCATGCCTTTATATTCCACCAACTACACACCAATCCTGAGGTTCAAATCCCAGTCCAACACATGCCCAGGAAATGCTCCACAACCGGTAATCCAACTCCATACCCGGAAATGAGCTTCCTGGATGAGAAATATGGTCCCCGGGCACACAGTTTGGTCCCTGGGTATGAAGCACTTCATGTGTAAAGTTTAGAGGCAGTATGGAATTGAGTTGACAGAGTTGCAGCAGGAGCAGTTTCCGCCCCCTTAGTTACATGTGCTGCAACGCTTTACACTTATCAAGACGCAGTTTATGCAAACTATAAATTGTCGACAATGCGTGTCTCCTTTTCAAATACTGGTGACATTACCTACATAACACAGATTAAAAACAGGATTTGGAATGTCTTGCAATGAACACATCACCACTTTGCAATACTATCATGCCACAAATCCAGTCTTCAGGAAAAGCTTACCTGAAATATCCTCTGCAACATCGGGAGAATACTTCAAGTAAATTTTTCCCTGAAGACAACTTGCAATTTTGATCTGTTTGTTCTTCCACAAACCACCCCTTACTTAGGATTCCAAGGCAACATGGCATGTTCACAAAATTTTGGCTCGTTACTATTATCATCCCGAAGGTGAATTATTTCAGCAATCAAATAACGAACTATTCTCTAATTTACAAGTTAAAGACAGAACACACTTACTCAACAGAACAGCATACATGAAAATTCTAGTCTGCCCTTAAAAATAAAAACGAGCAACGCGGAGCGTTGAAATGCGCCCACAATTGCACCGCATACGGTATCCTTCTAGGGTTGTTTATTGGTACCATAAAGTGGCCAGTAGAGGGCATACTTTGCAAAATGGAAAGGCATGGTCATTGTCTCCTCAATAGGCTAGGGGCAAAATGTGAGTAATCTTCATAATACAAGCCCATCCTATACACCAGTTGCTTAAAGCACCACAGAAACATAGAATTAAAAACAAATTTACCAACATACAAGATTAGCACAGCATTAGAATGCCAGAAACAAATTTCTACTTGGAACTTTTCCTTCACAGTCACGAAGTAACACAAAGTATACACCTGAAGACCTATGAAAATACAGAGGTCAATGTAAAATACTAAAATTGCCACTAGAGGCAAATACTAAAATTGCCACTAGAGGCATACCGGTAATCAGAATCATCCTAAAGTCGTCATCGTCCGTTGTCAACATCACATAAATACACTTGCTAAATTTAGTAAAGATCCTGCAAACGGTTTGGGAGATACAGCCATGGGCGCAAAAAAACAAAACTGCCACTAGGAGGCGCCACAGTAGTCCAAATCGTCTGAAAATCATTGTCAGCTGTCTTCCTTATAGTAAGCACATACACGCCAATTTTCACAATCATCCTTTGAGCGGTTTGGTTGATAGAGGGGTGGACGCAAAAATACAGACTCGAAAACAGTAAAAATGGCCACTAGGTGGCGCAAACTACGTCGAATCCATCTGAAAACAGTAGGATAGCGTCATCTCACTAATAGGTGCCTACATACCAAATTTCATGAAAATCCGTTCAATACTTTTGAAGATACAAAGGTAAGCGTAAAAAACTAAAATTGCCACTAGGGGGCACACCGGTAGTCGGATCCGTCCGAAAGTTCGCACATGCCGTCCCATTCATAAATGGAACATATGTGCCAAATTTCATGAACGTATGTCAAAGGGTTTTGGAGATAGAGCAGCGGACGCCGGACGCCGGACGGACGCCGCCCAGACGGACGGACGGACGGACAGAGATGACGGCATAATGCGTCCACATATAAATATGTGGGCGCATAATGAAACAAGTCAAGACACAAGTCTTTCATATCAACATCGTATAAAAGCAACAATAAAACTGAACGGATGCTCAGTACAATCAAAATTACTTTCTTTAAGTATTCCACATTACATTTGCACATTTGCCAGTATAAAATCTATTTTAGCGTAACAAGCTATACCTACTACAAAAGCTCACACTTGCAGGAACAAAAAATGAAAATAAGTTCTGAATGAATTTACTTAAGCACCAAATAAAGTCCTGAATTCAACTTCATTTTTTTGCTATTTTGCACTTATCTCCATTCAAATGTACAAAACTCGAATTTCGTAAACAGGTCTCCACAGGGGAGATAATCACTGAACAAGACACTTGGGACAAGAAATCTTCGCTTACAGAGTAGAAATCAGGTCCTTATTAACAAAGTACTCCCATTAATTCAATATTCGTGCTCGCCATTTTGTCAGTGTATAAGAGCAGCATCTCAATCTTACACATGCTACAAGTGGCTTTCACTAGCACAATTTTGTGTGATTGAGCTTTTCCCACAAGCCAATTGCTCCACAGAACACAGCACTGGTCAAATTGTTTCATGGAACTCTTGCTGTCAGAGCAACAGCTGGATGGACTTCGCTCAGACCAGGCACTGCTCAGTAACGGTTGGAACCATAATAACCACCGCCCCCACGACCGCCACCCCTTCCACGTCTGTGGTAGTCACCTCGCCAGTTCTCCTCACGTCTTGAATCATAGTTCCTGTTTTGATGCCAGCCCCCATCCCGGTACCTGTAACACCACAGTAGCAACCACTTGGCTGAGAATGCACTATTACTTACACATAAATGTTGCCAATTAAAGCATTTCAAATACGTCAGCACATTTAACAGACAATAATTACATTTCAAAACAAAAATGACTGACATAAATCAGTGTAGAGTGATATTATAAACAAATTCAGATTTTTGTGCAATTTTGTGATCCCAGCTACTTGCAATTATCGAAACTACATCAGAGACTGTCTGAAGATATCTATCCTCGCATGCCAAACTACAAAATACACTTGTTATAAAATCAACAGAGGGTCCCACACTAAGTGGCCCCAATGATTAACAGAAAGTCGCATAGCCTACCTGTCCTGATACCTGTCCTGGTGGTCTCTTGGTCTATAATCTTGCCTATTGCTATAATAATCTTGGTGGTGATTACGATGGCGCTGGTCGTTGTGGTCGTAACGTCTGCTAGGGCCATAAGGGGACCGATCCTGAAGTTAAAAGTAAACTTGGTCAGCACAGGGCTTTTAAACCCCTCATGTGGAAGGTTGAAAAACTCGTTCAAAAACAACAAATGCAAACAACAAAACATTTCAATAGAAACATGTTTCAGACTGAATATCGACCATTCACAAGCTACGATGGCGCTGGGCAGAAAACATAATTAGATATACCACACGAAGACAAAACACAATCATTTACTCGCATACAAGCCCTTAAAATGAGAAATTGCACAGAAAACATGGATTTGTTCAGATTAATACTACTGACCATGAACCTCAAGTGACATACATCAATAAAGGCTCTGTCACACCTAAACTTGTTCCGCAATGTCCCAGCCATTTTAGTTTCTTGATGAGTATGAGCAGGAACGCGCAAGGTTAACCAAAAACACATCTTAAATGTGACACCATCCACGCCGTTCTCACTGATATTGCACATTTAATCTCTTCCAATTCATTTTTGTCACCCTTTTAAAACATACCAAGAACTACCTTAGGCTGAAAGGGTCCTAAAATCTAAATACGATGTTAAGAGATGACAATTTTTAATGCCTGTGTTTCGAAATCATTAAAAGATGAAATCTCAGCTTTTATGAGAAAAGGCTAAAAATATTAAAATAAGTTCATCTATATCACTACCACTACTGACAATGCAAATTTCAACAGTAATTAGTGTATTTACCCTGTAGGAGGGAGATTTCTGTTGATTGACGGACTGACTCCTGGCTGGTGACCTGTGACTACTGTGATGTGGCGGTGATTGCACATCTTTGTTGCCAGGTGACGATGTAGATGATCCGGCCTTAGTAGAAGCCGACACTGGCGCCACTCTGTCACCACAGCCTGTAGGAGACACACTTGCTTTGTCCTTGGTAGAATCCCCAACTTGCCCTAGTGCGTCACCAGAGTCTGGTGCTGATTCATTGCATGATTTCTTAATGGTTGAGTCAGTGTTTGACGATGATGGTCCAGGTGATCTATGAATACAACGTGACTGCTCTGTACCCTCAATATCGTTTACATCAGCACCAGTCAGCAGAGGTGATACTTCACCAGCATGTGATGTCACCTTGTCATCAGACCTACTTGTGGCTGGTTGGTGTACATCATCCTTATTCTCCAATGAATGAGATTCACGACATGCTGTGGACATCTCCTTCAAAGGATCATCAACCGCCATAGGACTGCCAACACTGCTGCCCCCACTACCCTGCTCTCTCACACTATTTTGCCTGCTTTCCTTCTCCGCCGTATCCAAGGAGTCTGCCACCAGTCCTGTCGACTCCTCCTTTCTTTTGTTTTCTCTTGAGGTCTCCATCTCTCCAATTCCACCAACACCACTTGTCCCATCCCCGGCATTCACTTCACTAAGCTCCGCCTTCAAACCAGACAACTCCTCCTGCCCTGCTAACTCGTCCCTACTCTCATTCTCTCTTGAAGACTCCCGCTCTCCACTCTTTGCTTTGGCACCTGTTCCATTCCCATCCATTTCACTAAGCTCCGCCTTCCCACCAGTTGACTCCTCCCCACTCTTCTTCTTTCCGTAAGTCTCCACCTCTCCATCATCACCAGCTCCATCATTCATTTCATCATCTCGTGAATTTTGCCCTGTTCGTTCCTCACAAGATGTTTCCTTCTCTTCAATATTGGCAACATCACCCTCCTCGTCTACCACTCCCCTCTGGTCACCTTCAGAACTCTCCATCTCAACACTGTCACCATCCTTCACATCCCCTCCTCCAACAGTGTCCATCGCTGAAATATCTCCACTCATATCCTCTGTTGCAGCAGTCTCACCATCCCCTTTATTTACACCTGAGGCATTCCCTTCAATGTTTCTCTTTCCTCCAATGCCGGAGGAGTCTTTCATAATTGTGCTAGCGTCATTGCCATGTGAGTCTATCTGTGCCAAACCAGCACCATCTGTTAAGGCAGAGGAAGCTGGATTCTCTACATCGGGGTTTGTACCCTTGCTTTCATCGGTTTCTAAACTTTCAGCACGAGTTCCCATCTCCATATTATCATCGAGGTTAGGACACGCCTCCTTTTCACCAGCTGTTGCACTTGCTGCACCAATGTCCATCTCCTTGTCTTCTGCAGGCTCCTCAACAGCCTGCTTCACTTCTTCACACTTAGAATCTGCACCGTTTCCATCTGCTACTCCTGCTTCAGCAGGAGTCTGCATCTCAACGTCTTGTGCAGGGTCCTTTGCCATTTCCTCTCCCTCAGCACTAGCCACATTGCTTGGATTATGCTGGAAATATTGAAGTACAATGAACAACCTCAACAAGACGAGTAACTTCAAACAAACTCTCGCTCTTTCCTATTTACATTCTCGTAACAGTCTGTTTCCGACTCCCACCCCTCCCTCACTGTTAGGTATGTTAGGTATTCCTGCTAGGGGGCAGTTTTATCGAGGTGTTCTAGTTGGTCGCTAATGATGAGCAGACGTGTGTCATGATTTGTCTGAACACAGAGGCTGGACTTTATGCTTTCTTCATACTTTCTGAATACTGAGTGTTATTTGTTTATGTGGTGAGCCTTTGCTAATGCGTGGACAGTAGCGTCTTGTGTATGGAACTTAACTGTATTATTTTGGTGGACTGGTGGAGTCAACGGAACGCGTGACGCTTTGGTGATGAAGACTGAAGATGCCGCAAGTTTCAAGTTTTGGATTGTTGGTGCTGATGTTCGACTGTCTCTCTGTTTAGTTTGCTTAAAAAAAATAAAAAATGTTTGTAGTAGTACACATCATTTTTTTTGAAACGGGGAGATGTTAGGTATGTTAGGTATTCCCGCTAGGGGGCAATTTTGAGTTTTGACAAGGTGTTCTAGTTGGTTGCTGATGATGAGCAGACGTGTATCATGATTTGTCTGAATATTGAGGCTGGACTTTATGCTTTCTTCATACTTTCTGAATACTGAGCGTTATTTGTTTATGTGGTGAGCCTTTGCTACGGCTCGGACAGTAGTGTCTTGCGTATGGAACTTAACTGTATTATTTTGGTAAACTGGTGGAGTCAACGGAACGCCTTGCCTTGGTGATGAAGACTGAAGATGCCACAAGTTTCAAGTTTTGGACTGTTGGTGCTGATGTTCGACTTTGTCTTCATCCCAAGTTTCATGTAACTTGTTATGTTTGTAAATATGTAAATAGATGTTAATTTTGATCAGGGTAACTGAAAAGTGTTTATTTACGTTTATATTTCCGTAACACTCATTTTTACAGCCCCTCCCTGTATCTTACCCTCATTTTTTTCATTTTATAGAACCGGCCATTCACATATTCAACAACTCTTTCATAATTAATCAACAATATGAATGAATCGGTAGAAAAATATTTCCAGTGCTGAACAATTAACCAAAATAGAGAAGGCATAGTCTCATGTTGCAATTATACAAATCTAGAACATCTTTCTCTTTAAGCCACTGTAAGGATGATCAAAAATTTGAATACTACACAAAAAAAGAGGTCAGAGAACCAGTTTTCCTCCAATGAATAACAGGCATTAAACTGGTTCTCAAAATCCAGGACCCCTGTAAGTGACTTTTCCCAAATATGTACCTTTCCTGAGGTGCCAAATATCGAACCAAGCGAAGGTTTCTGGTTCTCATCAATCTTAACCGTCTGCCATTTCGCTTCTCCACTCAAACTTGCCACGGAGTCATCACCTCTGACCTTTAAGTCCTCAGCCGCAGGCTTCTGCTGAGGCTGGGACTCGGACGGAATGGTTTCATCCAAGCTGGGAACCTTCACACCTATGGACAAGAAGAGAACTTGGTCAAGGCACAGACTTATTCCATTCCACTTCATTTACACCTCCATGAAGAATTCGGACCATTTAGGAGTCTACTGTACCTCAAAATCTAACAAAAGAAGAAAATTTACACCCATAGCAGACGAAATTTTGACACACTACATTTCATTAAAGACGTGTCCAAAAATTTACTAACAGAATGTCAGAATATATTTTAGGCGTATTAATTGGCAGTAGGCACTCATTAACAAAATGCATTGATCACACAACGGATGAACAATGTTTAAACCTCTTATCATGGTAATAATCAACAAAAAAACAGCATTTCACTTTAAGAACACTACACGACCAAACTTTATGAAGCCACTCACCAGCATCAGGTTTTTTCACCAGACCAAGAGCATCAAATATGGTGGGAGGATCTCCTGCAAGCAACAACATCAACCCAACCATATTACTGGGTAGTTCACAGAAATATCTATAGCATATGAACAATTATAAATTATGAATAAGTAATGTAACATACTTTTATTCGTCTCAGCCTGGTACAAGCGTTACGTATTTTACATTAGTCTGTGTCCACTGCATTCAGATTTGGCGTAGCATCTTATTAACATAATTATACTAACTGTCTTTCTCAAACAAAATCTATTGGTAATATAAAATCTTGATTATTAAGACAAAACATTACATCATTTCTTGGTCATAGTAAGATTAAAGAACGGACAATCGCCGCACAAATATAAACGTTCATGTTCATTCAACGTTTTGTCTATTCATAAGACATCACCGTGATAATATATACAATAAGACAGCAAGTGTCGAATGCCAGTCAGGACACATCCATGGAGTGAAACGAGAGTAGCAAGGGATACAGGGAATAGTAGGTATGTAATCACCATAGTTGTAATATCACTGAGCTCTGCATGTTATTGAGAGAATCAGTAGCATGCTGGTCCTGAATGGCCAATGACTCCTTGATGTACATGAAACAATGCTTAAATTTACACACCACATGACTTCAAAAAGACGACATACTGTATCAAAGTCAATAATCGTGCCTGATAATATACTGTATGAACTGAATTATACTAATGTAAAATCTCACCAATTTCAGACGAAAAAATAATTTACCAAATTACCTTTTTCATTTTTTAACATCTTCCAACATAGGTGAATGCCCACAATTTTTTCTTGTAGAAGCTATGGCAAAAAACTTGAGCATGATAAAGCATTAATTTGACGCAGCATCTTTAAGAAAAAACATAAGATAAAAATTTCACTTGAAAACCACATCAAGTCCTAAATCGGTGAGAATTTACCGAATAGAACCATGCAGTTTAAATATAAAAATAATTGCAGGCTATCTGGTACAACGTGAACCAGACGTGCGCAGGCTGCTTGGGTGGGCCCATTGGACTGCTCACCTGGAACCCATTTTATGCTTTATTAATATATAGATAAAACCTAACTGAGAAACTAGTGACCTGACTCAAGGGTCTAGCAGTGGAACTGGAACCTACGACCTTGAGTAAAGGAAGCCGACATCTTTCCCACAAGGCCACATTGACTCCTCGTACATTTTAGATAATGAAGGCGTAAAGCTCGTCTCACTGACACTCAGTCATCCATGAAGTATATACTTACTTCTCAACGCTGGATCAGGCTCGACGGTGTATGCAGTTAACTGTCCGCATTCAACCAAATGGGTGGCTGAAACATAGAGGCTACCTGTTAAACACCCTGTATACAATCCAACCTACTCTCATATACAATGGTTCACTTTTATAAATTGCTAAATAATAATCCAATCCTTCTTGCAAAATAGAATAATGTGCACCACCATGTCACCAATAAAGCAGCAAGGCACACCTGCTAAATTTTTATCAACAATTCTTTCCAAATAATCTGCTTATTTACAGATATAGTGCCATTGTTCAAAGAACTCATCATGATCTCAAAAACGTCACGGTCACCAGAATTAAATGTGCTCAAATACGAACCAAATCTAGTTTATGAATACACAGTAAAAAAGGAATCAATTAAAACAACGAGAGCGCTCGGAGGAGCGATACTTAGCGGAAATAATCGAAAAGACGACGATGAGGGAGACGACGACAATCGTGACGATCAAGGCGGAAATTATGAATAACACAATAACATTCTTGTGACTAGAGAAGAAATCAAATAGAGAGCAAACAATCAACTACAATAAAGAACTATAGATGGCGCAACATGACGGTCCAGTCTACAGTAGGACAGTGCTGGCTTGGTCAGTCTGGGTCAACTAGGCATAACCAAAACAAAGTGAAGTGAAAGCCAGCCAGCTGCGTGCTAGCATTTAGGTGACAGAAGGAACAACGGTATCCGAAAATCTCGAATAATTCAAAAAGTAGACGTCGTAGCGCAAAATGGAAAATATCTCCTGAAAGCCCGTTCAAAACTCTATCTAAATTGGTAGTTTGGCAAAAATCCAAAAATTTTTCAAGAAAATTGAAAATTTGCCATTTTTTTGAAATTCAAAGTCAAATAACTCGAAAACGGTAAGTCTGAGAAATACGCTCTCACAGACTTTTTGAAAGGCCATACTTCAAGGAATCCACATGCAAAAATTCACGTCATTTGCTCTTCCCGTTAAAAATTCGACACCAGAGCGATTGAAACCGTGTGAACATGCACTTCAGCTGCCATCTTGAAAGTGACTTCCGGTTCAATAATTTTTTATAAAAGCTTATTAACTTCAACAAACACGTGACCAGTTTGAATGTGATTGTGGTTTGCAAATGCGCCCTCTACAGGAGAAAACGTTTTTAGCCATATTTCGGGGTGCGCATGCGCCACGTCCAATATTTCCGCCATCTTTAACCGGAAGTCAACGATTTTCTGCACAGTTGTATCATATGCGTTCTAGTATATTCGTACAGATTTTCAGCCATGTACGTCGAAAAATGCGGCCTCTACGAGCATTAGACTGTGAAATCGGATACAAAATGGCCGCCATGTCCGCCATTTTGTATCCGATCATGACCAAAAACAATAGGCTTCCAGGACTTTTCGATCTACACGTCGTGTGCAAATTTCGTGAAAATCGGACGAAAATTGCGACCTGAAGAGTGCGAAACAAACAAAAAAAAAAAACTTGCTGTCAGACCAACATACTTGGCGGAAGAATTCCGCCAAGTAAAAATATTAATCTTATCATTGTGACCTTGAAAACGACTTCAAGGTCATACAAAAATGACTAATATCACAAGCCTCCTGACATACACTGATGTACCAACTATGACCCAGCCACTGGTTCTTGATACATAGTTTTACTTAATAGTCAAACTATTCACTTTCTCGAAGAGGCTTCAAAAGATGTCTTAACATCACCACAAATTTACTTCATAAAGAATAAAATCATGGATGAAATCTGGCCAGTGGTTCTTGAGATATAGCTTTAACATGGCATGTGATCTTCGAGACATTTTCACTGAGCCAAAAACAATCCTGTATGTCACTTGTTTTAGGCGACAGGATACGACAAAGTTGCTCTACGCCCCTATATTTGACCAAAAAGCTTACGTGAAGGCCATTATTCTCAAATAATAGCTACACGAACAAACAGATGATATTACTGGCCCACAGAACAATTTATAAAGAACTCCGAGTACACGCTTTCTTGAACAACTACTTTCAATCAAAAACATGGTCTCTACTTTGCACACAGTCAGCTATCAAAATGGCAACCAGTACCAACCCATTTTGTTTCCATGAACTGTTGAGTAGCCGCACAGGCAGTGCACTTTTGGGTATGGCAGTGGTCTTGACCGTGGGCCGCACTTGTGTATGGCGGAATGAAATTTGGTCATGTGATTGGAGTAGGCCCGGCTACAGTATGTAGCGTAACGACATCTGTTGCATTCCATGTACTTCCTGCCAGATAAAAACCAATAAGTATGAAACACCATAGGCGGATTTAGGGGGGGCAGAGGCCCTCTCCCTTGGCTGACGCCAAAAAAATAAATAAAACAGCAAGAGCGTGAGGAAATATTGAGTTTATTAATTAACCTTAACCCTGGTAATGAACATGCGGCTGAGACAAGATTTAGTAAGCATTCTCCCATTTTTTTATTCCTCCGTTCGTATTTTAGCACAGGGTCCACTTTCCCAGAAATTAAAGCACCCCTTCATTTTAGGTGGGGTGCCAGCATGCAATCGTGCTTTGTGCGATTGCCAGAGACAAAATGTTGCCCCCCCTTATGGTATCCTAGATCCGTCACTGAACACTATGTGTTACACAGCCCACAGTACATGAGAAAAGTAACTTCAAATACCACCTGACATCAGCAATTGGTCCAGAAAAAAGGTAGCACTACGTACCAATGTACTCAAGGTAGCAATAAACGTACTATTCAGCTATCTAACAATTATGTAATTGTAATACCAATTCAAAACATGAAAGAGTTCCAGACATGATGCGGCTCCAGAGGTTTGTATGGTTTCTTAGAAAGTTTAATGAGTACTACACAAAAGTAACAGATCCTTACTCACCTATAGTGATCTATTTGTCCCATAAGGGTGCCACATTCAAAACATTTATGGCAGCCAACTGCAGCAGGCAAGCGTAGAGATTTGAGATCAAACAGCTTTCCACGAGACGGTACGTTCAGCGACTTAACAGCGGGCTGCTCCTGGGCGGGGTAATCTTTAGATCGCATAGGCTTGCCTTCCTTCCCCAACCTAATCATCACAGCATTCTCTGGAGCTGAAAGGTCAAATGGCATCAATCCATTTGTAAGTCAGCAAAGAGCAAAAGCCTCAAACAGTACCTTCTTCTTCAAAACCTTCAAATTCAAATTATTGTCGCTTTTTGGACCCAAGACCACCAAGCTTATGGCCCCTACAAACTTGTGTTCTTCGCGAAAAGCGAACTCTGTTATAAAATTGGTCTCAATTTGTTTCTTATCCAGACGAGAACTGATTCTGATCTTGCAAAAACTGGCAGCTCGTTATTGCTCGAGATCACATTTGGCGAATAAAATGACCCAAGGTTGCAAGTCACAACAGAGCCTGATTACAAGCAACAACGAACAGTTAACTCCTTTCAAGCCCATGAATCGCATCTATTTTGACTAAGTAACAATTTGAGACAAATTTTGTAATAGCAAGTGTTCTAAATTAAAACCTCGTTTTGGTGACAGAAGGTGGGTATACAGCCACTTTACCGATGATGTTGACAAGCATACTGTTTTGATGTGATAAGTCAATATTCGGGCAGAGTCTTTTGAAAGTTTGTTGGTCTCGAACCCCCTGAAACAGCCAGATAACAATGACCCGGTTGACAAAGCTATCTCTAACAAAAAAGCCTGGCCAGCTGTACCAAAGGGGGGCAGCAGTGGTCCTGTCACGTAGAACAGACGGTTGTAATTACCTGTGGTGTTAGACGTGGGGATCTGCGTGATGTGATCGGCCATTCTGTGGGCCTTCTGCTCATGTTTATTACAGAAGGTCAGCTTGCAAGCACTGCACTTTCTGATACAGTTCTTGATCATATGCCTGGCCAGGTGATCCATGTAGACTTTGGTGTTGCAGTGACCGGCACTGGTCACACGCAGCCTGAACACACGGAGGCAGTACATGCACAGTACACTGTCTGTGCCATCGTGTTTCTAAAACGAATAAACACTATTATCAACTGCAGTTTAGGACACATTAGTCACTTACAAGGTCCCACATTGTGAGAACCAGTTTGGCACCTTAAATCAGTGAATAAAACTGGTTCTCAAAACGTGTTGCCTCTGTAAATGATAGCTACTGTTTGAGATGAAGCATCTAGAATGACACTCATAACCAGAAAATATATTTCAAAAACCCAGAATGATTTAAATCCATCATCGCCAATAGGAAAAAATTATGCCACTTTTACAGTAGTTATTTGGATAAACAATCTACTCCATCTTACATTTCACTTCCAACACTCAGCATATTTATCTAACATGACACTGTTGGCTGACAAGTCCAGTCCAATGCTATTTGTAGTTACTAACTTAAGTGTCAACTGAAAATGTCTTGTGTAAACTGGAAGTGTTTTGAGACACCAAAAACATGAAATTAGGTCATTTCTCATTTTTTCCATACAAAATGTCAGAAGTATACAAAAAAAATGATCTATCATGTCGTTTCAAGTAACCAACTGAAAACCAACATAAAATTACAAGTTGAGGCAAACCTTCTTGAAGTGGTCGAGGATATCGGCATAGAAGGACGATCTTAGACCACATAAATTGCACACATAAGGCATTTCTTGTTTGGTGTGAATCTGTCGCATGTGGGAAATCAGTGCAGAGCCTGTGGTGTGGTCCCGTTCACAGATACGGCACATAAAACTGCTCGTATTGTTCAAATGCACCTGATAACAAAAGTAAACGTTTTAATGTGAATTCCACGTTCATCCACTACAAAATCAAATAAGGAAAAAAATTCTACCATATAATGAATGACTTAGTTTTACTATGTGAACAACTGATGTCAACCATGTCTCATTGCTTTAATTTATCATTGCGAAGGGATGACTAACATCAAAGACGAAAAGTTGAATACACTCCAGTCACAGCCAGGCAAAATAGCCTAAACTGACAGGTCACAACTGAGAATTTGGCCATAACTAGAAACCCTTGAGCTGTGAAATCATTAACTCTGCCATCTTACCTATTCATCAACAGTTCTGGTATAATAGAATTTAAACAAAGTTTGGGTAACATATGATGGTAAGCGGAATAGCTTACATGATGTTCTTCCTGGCAGGTACTCTGAATTTCCACAAGAGCCCTTTCGAAAACGGACCGTGTTGAAAAATATGACCCTAAAATACCTGGAAGTTGTTTGGTGTGAAGGCTTTTTGAAAGCCCAGGATAGGACTGCCAATCATCCCAAGATTAAACCACTCTGGCTTAGTATTAAAAAATAACCAGTCATCTCAATTATAATGACTTCATAATACAAATTCCAAGACTTCTTGACAAGTTTCTATTTTGCCAGATCAGGTCGAAGTTGACGCAGTTGGGTCTACCTGAAAATTTGCAGGCTAAGTCCTTATCTCTGCGATTGCTCGGCAAATTAAATGGAAACGCAACACACAGCGACAATGTGAAAATGAAGTAGGCTGAAAACTGCTTAATGTTTTTAGGAATGAATTTTGTGGAAAAAATGATCTACCTCAAATCACTGAACCATGTCCAGTAAGTATCGTAACGTGGTGCTGGGGAATAACATGGCATGATGCGGGCTATGTGAGCCCGCGAGGTATGTCACTTGTGCCGAGGTCACCTATTTACAGAATTTTTTGTTTTCACATTTATATGTTGTCAATTAATACAACTGCACTTTGTTTAGCGTCAACTATGTCAAAAGAGCATTGTTATTCCGTTTCGGCTATACATTAGCCTATTTAGGGGCATGCAAATAAATCATTAAGTGAGTTACAGAGAAACTGAGTCCCAATGTCTTCAATCTCAGAAGACTTGTGGTGGAGCCCTACCTTTTCCACATGACACTGAGTTTCATACGGCGTGTTGAACTGGACATAGCAGTGCTTACACGTGGTCAGGTAACTCAGATCTAGGTTCAACTGTTTCTCAGTGTCGATGTGTCCCTGCATGTGCTTCATCACTTCGGTATTGTTGTAGAACATTTTCTGACATGTGTGACACTGCAACGACAAGTAACCAAGTGCAATATGATCTGGGGCTGTGTTCCAGAGATGCACGACATTCATGAACCACTTGCAACCAGAAATCTTTGCTTACGGAATTTCAAAGGTCACCACTTTACTAGAATACACTAGTAAGGTCCCAGGCATGCCTATGGAATGACTTACTGTGGTCAGGCGTTCTCTTCAGTAAGTTTCTCACTTCTATGGAAATCAGCCTTGGGTTTCAGTCAATAAGAACAGCCGAAAGAAAACGTCAACATTACCTGGTTTCGTGCAATTTTCATTAAATTCTATCCACAATGGAACATCAAAACAGTATGACCTTAAGTATTAACCAGCTCTATGACTACCAATAATATTGTAAAAAGATGAAGCCGGAAAACATGTGATTTCCCAAAGCGATTTTGAATAAAAAAACTTGTTTTGCTGATCATAGCTCACTGGTCCATCCTGGACTACAAAAACCAGATAATCTTCCCTGCATTGCCACTGTAGCTACCAAAAGAGAAGTCTGGTGACAAATGATCAATTTCATATGTTAAGAATGCTTCAGGGACAATAAAAAACTGGGAAGATAACATTTTCCCCACATTTTTCATGTGTGCACCAAGCTACATACGGAAAATGATCATGAAAGAGGCCCCAAGCAGCTTTTTGGACTGTGTTTGCACCATATGTTCCCATTCAAACTTTCTTGGAGGGGGCTGCATCAGAAATCTTCAGTAAGGACCGCAATTATGTAAGTGCAGCAAGTGTTGGCTACAATATTTCACCTTAAGCAGCTGATTTAGGGTTATTTTGGCTGCTTAACACAGAGGAATGCAGTTTATACGATTAACAAATCATCAATTTTAAGACGCTACAAGTGTTACTAACAACGAAAGGTAAATTTTTGGAACTTTAAATTAACTTAAGTTTTAAAAACAAGGACACTAAAGGAAGCCCAGAAAAAATAACTTACTAATACCCAGAACATTGAAGTTTAAAAAAGACTTGACAATCTGAACATTACCTAAAGTGATTGACAAGTTCCTTGGAATTAAATTACACCCTCACATTCAACTTCCAACAATCTGCTTTAAATGTGACATAAAAGAAGGATTTGACAAGTAAAATGTACACTTATGTAGGAATTTGGAGCAAAATGTAACACGTCACAGGTGATGACAAAAACCCTTGAAAAAGAACTATTACAAAGTTTAATCAGGGCTTGGAATGACCAACGACAAAAAACACGGAAACTTTTACGGCCCAAAACATGCGCGCTACCTAGCCTTGAAATGGTCGATGTGAACCGACAAAAATCGGGAGGACTAAAAAAAAAAAAGGTTACCACCATCAGTAGCATGCGTCTGCGTCATCACATTTTTGGCTGCAAAGCCGTAGTATTTGTTACCATGGTTTACAATCACACGAGCCGCCATTGAAGAAATCCACCACGCTATCCCAGATGCCCCGGCAATGTTGACAATTTACGTTCCTCCGAAACATAAAGAGCAACTTCCGCTTTTCGAGGTGAACGTCGTCTGCAACACCGCGGTAAGAAAGGACATTTGGAAAAAGCGGAAATCCGCGTTTCCGTGGAAAATTCCAAGCCTTGTTTAATTCACATTTTTTGCGGCTTAGGCAAAAATACTTGTCAAAATGTGGCAATCAAACATATTTTGTCATCGATGTACAAATCAGTTGCTTCTAGTTCTACAAATAGATTATCACCCTTAAAAGTGATGACGCATTGCTAATCATAATTTTTAATAATGAAAACACCACTGATTTAGCTTGGGATAGTACCATTTCCAAAAACTTCCAATTTCTTTCAAACAATTTGGGATATCTTGAGAGGTTTAAGAGCATGTGATTTCAACAAAAGGGTGGTGTCACTGCATCTGATACTCTTAATCACCACAACATAAACGACACTCAAACACTTCCTCAAAAGTAGGTCAAGTGATGCTAAGTTTGTGTGGTATGACCAGTAGAACTGCGGCGTAATCACTCCCATGAAATCAGACATCTGATAACAAGTGACAACACTCAGAACTTAGCGATTACTTGGACCATGTAGTCAGTTGGGCATCAAGCAGTCAGTTGGTAGGTGCACATTCATACTTAGGTAGACACTTTGCACGCACGCACGCACGCACAGAGTACAGTACTTTATGCTTCATAGACACAATCCAACAATCCTAGGTTTGACTGACTGAGAAATTAATTCACCTTGAACCTGAACTCAGCGACTTCATTAGGAGTATTGGGGTCACCTTCTTTCCTGCCATAATAGTATGTGTCTAATGACACCCAGCCGTCACCTGTTGAAAACATCAGTAGCAAATTCACACTTCAGCTCTTATGTACAGAAATTCACAAAGTTATGCATTCACACAGAAGTTCATAATAGTTGAGAAAGCTTTTCACAAGTTGACTGAATGTTGATCTTGCTCAAATTGATTCACTGTTAACCGTGACCAAAGCGGGCGTCAACTCAATACTTTCAAATCTTTCAATAAAGAAATTGATTACTCATGTGTGCAAGAAACAAAATATCATGACAAAACNCTCCCCTAAATGATGACTCTTGCAGCATTACCTGAACATAGACCTAAAGATGAAAATGTCATTAACCTATTCCTTACCAGATGTCTTAGCTACCGTCTGACGAGGTGGCTGATTGGTTGGTTTTGCAGGTGATTGAATCTATAAAAGATCAGATTTTAACATCACACTGAACACGAATAAATCTAAATGAGAAAGTAAAAAACATATCAGAAGAAAACTTCACCAAATGCACCAGTAACTGCACTAAATGACCTTGAAGCACAGAATTAAAAATTACACACAGGAAACAATTATGTACGTATGCAAACATACAAATGTGGGCGCAAAAAATTGAAGACAGTGTTGAGAATCAGACACACATATAAAATACAAGTTGAATGAAATAGTAAAACATTTCGGATAAAATGGACTTAATATTCTCCAATAGGTGCACCAAATGACCTCAAAGTTTGGGATTGAAAATTGCTTAAATGTTGTAATCAATGGCTCAAGCTTGTGTCTCACTCAAAATTTAAGAACTCTGGATTTTGTTTTATTCAACTAGCAAAATTTTCCGTCACTTCTTGTGATTTTTAATTTCTTTTCCACTTTTCATTTGGCAACCATGCGCCAAAGACTGCAGAGTAGCACCAACCTGTACAACTGAACGTGACGTGACCACTGGCGGACTAGTGACATTCTTCTGCGGGTTATTCATCAACGTGACCGGCTTGCTGACGGAGTAAGTCACACTTGTACTGCTAACCATGTGCTGAGGATTAAGACTGGTGGGTTGAATGGGCGCGTAGGCACGCACTAATTGGTTAGGAGATGTCATGTAGTAGGTGGTACCACGCTGTATTAGAGACAGGGGCTAAAAAGGAACACCAAAAGATGTCACTCAGTCAACACAAAGAGACATTGGCTACTAAAAATATTCTAGGGGATAGACATGTCACCGACTAAACAGCGAATGTCAAACACACCCAAAATCAGGTGAGCAGAAACCACATTTAATAATTGCAAGGGGGAACAGAATTTTAGATTCGATTGCAAAACCATTTTTAGGTGCACGTTGGGTTGCAAATTGAAACCCTGACATAGTGTTATATTCCAAATCACGATAGGATTCTATTTCAGTAATTGATAGGAACACTGAAACCATCAACAAATACACTTCAATGTTTTGGGGTTGGCCAACCCTAAAACTGAAAATTCAAAGCAGGCACACGTCTACATTGCCTGTGACTTGAATTGGTAAAAGAAAAGGAATCCTATCCTCCCAGGGAATATTATGAAACATTTCGTTTTTTTCACACATAGGATATTTTCCATTTACAAGAATCTCACATCATACGTCACATTCTCTGATCATTCAATGTCAAGCTGAAAAGACATGCCTGAAAGCCTCAAATCAATTTCACATGACTATTCACATCCACATGTTTGTGAAAAATATGTGAAAGAACTAGAAATGCGTATTTAGGACAGTAAGATGGTCAATATGGGTGAACAATAAAAATTGGCGCAAAGGAAAGCTACGACACAAAAATACAAAGCACAATTTGAGGATTGGTCGAATTTTTGCCATGGAAGAACTCTAAGCAAATAATACATTTAACATAGAAAAATATCAAGGAATCTAGATGTGCAAATTGTAAACCAAAACACTTCTGAACTCTCTCAACATAACAGAGTTGCCTACTCCTTCTACTGCAGATTGCTAAACCAACTTGACACCCACAAAAATGAGATTGCCCTCTGCTAGTCTTTGTAGACAACACTGGGTTTCCAGAAGCGTTTTGATTAATAATTTGAGACCCAAGTACTTGACCTGGATGGGTAATAACCTCTAGCGTAAACAAGTAAAAAGCTGAGCAATGAAATGGACCCATGACTACAGCAAGGAAGAGCCTTAGTACACACAACAACCGATATGGGACTCCCAGAAACCGGACACCCAGACAGACGATGGCAACATGCATCCACATACCTATATGTGGGCACACAATGCACATACAACACCTGTTGATTGTCAACTGACCTGCTGAGCAAAGGCGACTTTGTGCATGGGACGTGTCAAGTCAACAACTATAGGATGCTGAGAGACAGGCTGTTGAATGACAGGCTGTTGAGTGACAGGCTGTTGAGTGACAGGCTGTTGAGTGACAGGCCGTGAAGCAACAGACTGTTGAATGACAGGCCGCGGAGCGACAGGTCGTGGAACGACTGGCTGTTGAGGTACCGGCTGTTGAGGGGATAGCTGAGGAGTGATGGGCCGGCTGGCTACAGGTTGATGCGCGACGGCCTGGTGCGCAACGGCTGGAGTGAAAGCAGCAACTGCCACAGAACTAACGACAGCGACAGAAGATACAGTCGGCTGGGTGCTGGCTGTTTGGTTATCTTGACCTAAACGAAGAACACAAAATGTTCAAGTTGCAAAACTGAGTTTTGATTTGGACCATGTACCGTATTACCACGCCTTCAGACCAATGAGCCTATATCCAAAATGATGCCTTTTTCACGGCCTTTTTTACCCAAGTGGTTCGCATACTAGCTCATGCGCTTAAGTGTCCCATATCAGCTCAGTTCCTCACAGACGCCCATGGGCCTAATGGCACGGCAATACGGCACAGCTGTAAGTCTAGTCTCGACTAATTCCTACATCAGATGACCTGTTGGCTTGGGAGGAGGACGACCTCAAGCAATGAGCAACTGTCTGTTCTTTCCCATCCCATGAACCACTTCTTACTTGAGTAATGAACATATTTGAGACCATTTTTACTAAGTAAGAAGAGGCCTGAATCAAAAGATAATTTGTTCCACACAAGGCTGGTAAAAATCAGCTATAAAAACTAAGCATGCGCACGTGCACGTTTAAATGAATACTGAATGATTTAAAACAAAGAATAATTAATTAACTTTGACAATACTTATCATTGTTGTCACAGCTAATTGGCAAAAAACAGCAAAATTAACAATAACTTTGTATTTAGAACTGTATGACCTTATATTTAAAGATAAGCCTGAGGCCTTATATTTGGGAACATTGTTTTTATGTTTCCAGGAAACACAATATTTCACCTGTAAATACGTGGGCTTACATGCATGATTGGTTACAAAAGTAAATATAAACAAAGGAATTCTAATTATTACCGAGATACATGAGAAAACAAATCTATCGATAAACTAACAAAATCCAACAGGAAAATTATGCAACTGGATAATCAATAATGCATCCGAACACCCGCACACATACAGATATAAAAACACCTATGTGTGCAAGTGTGTGTATGTGTTTTCATGCATGCCTGTGTTCATGCACGCGTGCGTGTATAAAAATACAAAAATTGACTAACCATTGCAGGCAGATTCATTTGACTTTGCCATGGCTGCTGCCTGGGCCAATAACTTCTTTGCCTTTTCATTGACAGCCTCGGCAGTTTTTAGTTTGATCAGCGATTCGCTGTAAACTTTCTGAGCCAGCTTGGTTGCTTCAATTTGACTCGGAGACAACTCTTCTTCCTTGCATTCCATCAACAGTCCAATGCTTGGTGCTGGCGGACGGCGTCGGAAAGTCATAACCAGAGGTCGTGTGGGAAGTTTTTCGGATATAATCTCAATATCGTCATCGCTGTCATCATCATCATCACCTTCGCTTTCTGCAAGACATACGAAAGGCGTAAATAGGCAAAAACTTGACACACAGCTACCAGTGCCCTCATTACTTCAAACATTCCTACCAGGGAGAAGAAACACTATCAGATCTGAAACTGTAAGAAGTAAGAAGAAGGCACAAAGCAAAGCAGGCAGAAAGTGACCTGTGTTATCCCCTCGTTAAAAACATGGTCACATAACAGAGGAATGATTTGCAAATTCCTCAACCTGACTAGTAGGGTAGCAAGGCTAGATCGAAGGCAAGGCGAGTTTTTAGAGCATTTGACACGGGTCACATTATAGCCAATGAAATCTGGGAGGTAATGCTTTCCAAGCTAATAAAAAAGGCACAACAGGGCTCGACGCTAATAAAATCGCCAGGTCGCATTTTGCGACCTAGCCAAAATCCCAGATCGCATTTTCAAAATCCAGCTCGCATTCGTAAACGCCTGGTCGCAAAATTTTCCCGCCATTTTTACGCGCCAAAATAGATTTTTTAGATCATCGGGAAAATGTTTAGATTATGCTCTCACCTGCAGCGTTAAATACTCACAAATTTTGGATTTCAAAATTGACTTCATTCATGCAGGTACGGCCTTACTGTTCTTCATGACCGCCATTGAAAGTCTCTAGAGCGCAAGGCAAGTTGCCGGCGTGAAAGTTGAATCAGTGCTCTCTAACTGACTCGTGCATTCGAGTAGCTAAATTTGCGATGTGAAAAGGGAGAAAATGCCCGTTGAAAAAGTATCCGGGATTTTGTTAGATCTGGTCTTCTACTGGCCGTCATCAAAGTCGTTAACGATTCAAACTAACTCGGGTAATCGCGAGTTTGCTCTTCAATACCTTCCAAGTACGGGAAAAATAGGTCAGTCGCAAAACGACACGCATGTCACTAGTGTTAATTTTCTTTCCGAGGTATAAAACAAAGCCGGGATTTGGTTTTTACATGTTGTGAAAAGACGTTTTTGAAAACTGAAGTTGTGTAAAATGAAAGTGACACACACCATATAAACTGCGTGTCAATTTTAAACCACACGCGGTCGTTTGTAGTGCGCAATGATGGGCGCTAGCTTGAACTGTGGGCGCTTAATTGGAAATTCTCAAAATTTAAGGGAGGACTTTTAATAGATCAGTGAGCGCTTATTATGAAACACTTTAAAGGTAGGGAGTAGGCTTGTGCGTGAGCATAGTCGTTAACCTCAGTGTTTGCGGTAATAAGATATTAAAACGCTGCAATGGTAAGAAACGTTATAATAATACGATTTTGCGAGGCAAACTCCATCTGGTAGGGGTGACTTTCTGGATATCGTTACCACCTACATTGTACCCTTTTTAGCCACCCGGAATGATTTTTTTAACTGCCCGCTTCAGCCGGAACAAGGTTGTTTCTATAGGAGTCTGAACATTTTACGGCGACGGTGGTTCGGGGAGCGAAAAGTTGCCGGGGGGTGTATAAAGAGAAGAATGAAAAGTTCGCTAACTGGAACCACAATTTCGCATCTAGTGCCAGTTTAGTTGCAATAGCTGGCTACGGGCATAGAATACAGGGTTTACAGAACATCGACCTCGGGAAACATCGGAACAGGATAACGTTAGTTCTGGGTTATATCGGTCCCGGGACATCGGGTCTTTTATAACCGCTGGGAAACTGAGTTCATTTTCAAATAAACCAGAGCCAAGCCGGTATACTCTTTCATTTAGGACTGTCGCTGTTCTTTGAAGTGGTGCGCACGCGTGAGTTCACGCACTTGAATCGTTGGAGTAGGCCTACACTTTACGTTGGCAACAACGTGTGAAAGACAATCATATTTCGCGCACGTAGCCCCAGAAACAAGTAAAGGGTTTGAGAATTTCTTGGCAACTGAAAGTAAAGACGTGACCGTCGTTTGGCGATTAATAAGGTTGTCATTTTCACTTTGGCTGTCTTAATACGATAAAAGGAGAAGCACATCTCAGTCTAAGTCACGATTGTCTGCCGGGACCGCTTGCGCGCTAACGGTGCCGCAGTGCGATATCAGGGATATTGTCGTGGATGTTTGGTACATGTAATAAGGACATCTTATGTGAAAAATAAGCATTTTTGTCCACCACAAAGTTTGGTAAGTTGATCGCTTAAGAATTAATAGAAACACTGTTGTTTTGTGAAGTGTTATCACGTGTAAGCAGTGGCCCGAAACTTTCTTCGGCGAATCCGGGAATTTACAAAAGTGGCCGAAAGTGTTAGCCAATGAAACGCGTCAAAGATCGATTCTTCATATCCCATGTTCACGCGACTTGCTTACAAGTCATCGGGAGGCCTGTTCTCGGTTAGTGTTCTTTTGAACTTGTATTTGGCAACAACCAAATAACGGTCGGATTAACAAGAGCTGCTTTGTATTTGCCAGGTATCTGTTGAGAAGTGTAAAAACTCAGCTCGCATTCGTTGGAAATTCCAGGTCGCATTTTGCGACTTTATATGAGCTGACAAAAATCTCAGCTCGCATTTCCAAATTTCAGGTCGCAAATGCGACCTGCAGCTCGTTATGTCGAGCCCTGCACAACTACTTTTCAGGAACGGATAATAAAACTATGAAGGAAATGGGTGAGGGAGTTAGAACTAGGATAATGCAGAGTACTGATAACCACCAACCGCATACAGCGCAGAAACAAGAGATGATCCATCATTTTAAACATTGTCCCCAAACAGAGCCATGCTAATAAGACAGCAATGGGTGCTTAATGGAAAATTCTCAAATATAGGGGGTGGGTGCTTGTAGTCGAGCAGAGGACACTTAATCTAAAATTTTCAAATGTATAGATAAGGTGGTTATATGAACAGGGGTGTAAACATAAATGTTTACAGTAATTAGGAATGCTAACGCATTAAAGAAGAACAACAAAGGATTCCACTCTAAAACACGGAACAAAACAATAGTTTTCAAAGATGGTGCTGCTGATGGCTTTTAAAACACATATCTCTCAATTTCATATTGACTACTTAAAGCGCTTGACACAGGGAGAAAATATCTGCTCGGAAATGCGAGTGACGGCAAACTTGCACTTGTACATGCAAACTTGGGCTTGTAAATGGTGGCGAATAAAAAAAAAACACAAAAAGTTTGGAGCCCTGCTCGACGCTCATACGAGTGATCCAATGTGGAGATTGTATTTCTAATTTTATAAGCGTTTTACTCAATACTTTATTTTCATTGCTTCTTGCATGCTTATGTCGAGCCCAAGGCTTAGCAAATTTTTCTTATGAAAGTTGGTCAACCATCGCATTCCGTTATTTTAATAACTTCATGTCGTGTTTGGAATATATCTTGTCTTGACTGCTAGGTGTTAATTGGTAAAACTCTGTCCATTTGTAACAACTACATTTCATAGTTTGTTGACTTGAAGTGATAACAGTGTTGTTTCAAGAATCAAATTTGCAGACCAGCAAAGAGTTCAAAGAGTTCATACATAGCCCTGACACTATTCTCAGAAAACCAACTCAAGTAGAGGTTTTGAGAAAACGTTATTGTCTGGCAGTTCTGCTTTTCTGCAAAAGTCTGCTTTACGAAGACAGACGAACCTATCAACAAATGAGCCACACCCGTTTTGAGTAACCAAACCTTTGCGAGTGGTTGAAAATTGTTTTTGATCCAATATTGAAAGGTATGTTAAAATGAATACTTGGGAAGCATGTAAAAGTCCAAATATATGCCTTTAAGCGAGTGGCATCTGCGATACAACATTTAGAGCGAAGAACACAGTCACAAGGCACCAAACATTGAAATTATCAAACAGAGATCAATAATGAATAACCATGCTACACTGCTACCTAACAGTCTGGAGATTGCATTTGGAACAGCTACACAGATGAATTTGGAAAACAAAATGTTCAAAATTACGTACCTATATATGACACCTTTTTTACTGGCAAAGTGCCAGTAGCGCTTCTTGTTAATCTCCGAGCCATATCTTACGGTCTGAAACACCAAGACATCAAGACTGACTGGTAAACTCGTTGTGAAAATGTTGCATTCAGTAAATGGACTCTATATAATACTGAAAGGCACCAAGAAACAAGTTTGTGGTGAAAAATCATATAGAAACAATCCTTCTTCGTTCACATTTGATTTAGGCCAGAACAGAAGCACAAACTTTAAAATAAGCGCGTAAGTAAATAACGACATATCTATCCTACCGTAATCGTTCGGGTTAACGCCCATGCTCAGTTAATCGCCCACCCCTACTTTAGGTGGATTTTCGATTTAACCGCCCACTGCTCGGTTAACCGCCCCCCTGCTATTTTTGAAGATTTCCAATTAAGCGCCCACCTCTCGGTTAAGCGCCCATCCCCTACTTTTGACGATTGGTGATTACCGCCCTGTGCTAATAGGAAACGCGAATCCCCGACCTTTTAGATTAAGATCGATGATAACATTGAGTGCAACGACGGCCTCAGAGACCGCGGTTTAGCAATGTGAATTATGATACCAGTAACAAATTATTGTAACGGGTCATCGATTAACTTCAAAATGTAATACTTGAACACTTTGTCACTTTCTTTTCTTCTCATGTTCGCAAACTTTAGGAACCGCGCTGGCGTCT
>NMRA01000158.1:564696-663278 GCA_002633005.1 Phoronis australis
CGGAGTTTGACCACACTCTACATTTTCGAAACTATTTGTTAATTAGAGTGCGCAGAGTACGCACTTGGTGGCGATAAAGTTCTTTTCAAAGTGTTAGGCGATCCCAGTATGTGGCTTAGTACGTGTGGTGACTCAGATCATAAGGTAAGATTAACCGCCCAGGGCGGTTGCCTGTCGTAATAAGCGCCCATGTTCAGTTACCCCCCCCCCCCCCCGATTTCTTGAAATTTCACGTTTAAGCGCCCATGTCTGGTTAACCGCCCACCCCCGATTTTTTGGGTTCGCCAATTTAACCGCCCAGGGCGTTAACCCGAACGATTACGGTATGTTTCGGTTTATTACTCTAAACCATTGCCATTGTCAAGGAAACAGTTCACAGACTCAAAACAGGCAACACAGGTAGAGAAGAGACTGTACAGGTACGTGTCAAAATGCATTGTGAGGGGGAGAGAACACACAGTGCTGTTCTCAGTCATTCCTTGACAACTGGTCACACTATAGATTGCTCTGGTGTTCAGATGCTAGACAAGGATAATGCCACCCCAGGGCTCGACATAACGAGCTGCAGGTCGCATTTGCGACCTGAAATTTGGAAATGCGAGCTGAGATTTTTGTCAGCTCGTATTAAGTCGCTAAATGCAACCTGGAATTTCCAACGTATGCGAGCTGAGTTTTTACACTTCTCGGAAGAAATGTGCCTCCCGTTCAGTAACACTAGGACCTCGCTAAAAAGTAAGACTTCGCGAGATTACGTGAGATATTGACGTGCATTTTAAATTAGAACACGTGACCTTGACTAGGTTTTAGCTAGGTCCTAGCGTAGGTCCTAGCGTATACTGAACGCACACCTGGCATAATGATCATCAACATAATTTTGTCCGCATAATGGTCATAAACATAATTTCGTCTGCATAATGATCATCAACATAATTTTGTCCGCATAATGGTCATAAACATAATTCTGTCTGCATAATGGTCATCAACATAATTTTGTCCGCATAATGGTCATAAACATAATTTTGTCCACATAATGATCATCAACATAATTTTGTCTGCATAATGATCAACATAATTTTGCCTGCATAATGGTCATCAACATAATTTTGTTCGCATAATGATCATCAACATAATTTTGTCCGCATAATGATCAACATAATTTTGTCTGCATAATGGTCATCAACATAATTTTGTCTGCATAATGATCATCGACATAATTTTGTCCGCATAATGGTCATCAACATAATTTTGTCCGCATAATGATCATCAACATAATTTTGTCCCCATAATGGTCATCAACATAATTTTGTCCGCATAATGATCATCAACATAATGTTGTCTGCATAATAGTCATGAACATAATTTTGTCTGCATACTAAGCAACATAATATTGTCCACATAATGGTCATAAACATAGTTTTGTCCACATAATGGTCATCAACATAATTTTGTCCGCATAATGATCATCGACATAATTTTGTCTGCATAATGGTCACAATAATGATTTTGTCCGCATAATGGATATAAAATGTATTCCGCATAATGGTCATAATAATTTTGTCCCCATAATGATCATAATAATTTTGCTGTTAAAGGCGAAGGCAACCTTTTTAATCCGACCGTTATTTGGTTGTTTCCAAATCCAAGTTCAAAAGAACGCCAACCGAGAACAGCCCTCCCGATGACTTGTACATGTCAGCAAGTCGCGTGAACATGGGATACGCAGAATCGATCTTTGACGCGTTTCATTTGCTAAAACTTTCGGCAACTTTTGCAAGTTTCCGGATTCGGGCCGGAAAGTTTCGGGCCACTGCATAACACGTGATAAAATGTCACAACACGGCGGTGTTTCCACTAATTCTTAAGTGATCAACTTATCAAACTTTGTGGTGGACAGATATGTTTATTTTTTGCGTAAGATGTCCTTATTACATCTACCAAATATCCACGACAACATCCCTGATATTGCCGGCACTGCGGCACTGTTTGGTCAGATTGTTAGCGTGCAAGCGGTCCCGGCACAAAATCGTGACTTAGAGATGAGCGTCTCGTTTTTTATTGCCTATGACAGCCAACGTCAGGGGCGGATCCAGGATTTTTATTTAGGGGGGGGAGGCCAAGGCAGAGTATTAGCCAGGATTTTGCCCGTCAGAAGGCGCACCTCCGAACTGCCAAATGGTATCTGGGAGTTTTAGGGGGGGCATGGCCCCCCTCTAAATCCGCCACTGAAAGTGAAAATGACAACCCTATTAATCGCCAAGCGACGGCCACGTCTTTACTTTCAGTTACCAAGAAATTATCTAACCCCTTATTTCTGGGGCTACGTGCGCGAAATATGATTTGACTTTCACATGTTGCTGCCAGCGTAAATAATGGGCGCATCCAGGGGGGATCGGGGCGAATTGGCGAATTGGGCAAAAAAGTTTGCCTCAGTGAAACAAAAAGTCCCTTGAGTAAACGAGACAAAAATTCAGTCCACAGGAATTCGGCGCGGATGCACGATTGGCAAGCCTGAACCTAGTGGCCCCGTTTTTTGGTCCTCGTTGATTTTTTTCAGTAACAGGTCTGCATATGGAAGAATTCGAGCCCCCCCTATATTTTAGGCTGGGTGCACGTATGTAAAGTGTAGGCCTGCTCTAGCGATTCAAGTGGGGGGACTTCAAAGCTGCAAATCAAAAGAGAACAGCTACCGTCCTAAATGAAAGAGTATACCGGCTTGGCTCTGTTAAGCACCCGGGTACGTGCCAGTGGTTTATTTGAAAATGAACTCATAGATTCCCGGCGGTTATAAAAGACCCGATGCTTTACGATATTCCCCGAGACCGATATAATCCAGAACTGATATTTCCTGTGACGATGTTTCCCGAGGTCGATGTTCCCTAAACCCTATATTCTATGCCCATAGCCAGCTGTTGCAACTAAACGGGTACTAGATGTGAAATTGTGGTCAACGATTTTTTATTCTTCTCTTCTCTCTAGCAAGTTTTCGCTCCCCGGACCACCGTCGCCGTAAAATGTTCAGACTCCACTAGAAACATTCTTGTTTCGGATGAAGCGGGCAATTAAAAACAAAATTATTCCGGGTGGCTAAAAAGGGTATAATGTAGGTGGTAACGATATCCAGAAAGTCCTCCCTATACTCGATGTAGTTTGTCTCGCAAAATCGTAATATTATAACGTTTCTTACCATTGCATTTGTTTAATATCTTATTAACACAAACACTCAGGTTAACGACAATGCTCACGCACAAGCCTACTCCCTACCTTTGAAGTGTTTTGTAATAAGCGGTCACTGATTTACTAAGCGTTCCCCCTCAACCTTTGAGAATTTCCCATTAAGCGCCCACGGTTCAGGCTAGCGCCCATCATAGCGCACAACAAACGACCGCGCGTGATTTAAAATTGACACACAGCCTATATAGTGTGTCACTCTCATTTTATAAAACAAATTCAGTTTTCGAAAACATCTTTTCTCAATATGTAAAAACCAAATCCCGGCTTTTGTTTCATACCTGCGAAAGAAACTTAACACTAGCGGCATGCATGTCGTTTCGTGACTGACCTATTTTCCCCATACTTGGAAGGTATTGAGGAGCAAACTCGAATTACGCGATGGAATCCCGCACGCACTCGGGAATTACTTCGAGGCCATTCATTTCATAGAAAACGAATTGTTGAGTACAGCATAAGTACCACATTTTTATTATGAAATTTGCACTGAATTGTTCCTGCGCATCCAAATACGTCATTCTGTTAGGGCATCGTTTCACGTTTTTTTTGTCAAATGTTTTTCAAACGTCGAGTTAAGTTGCAAAATTTGGGTTGCGGACAAAAAGTGGAGGGAATTTGCACTCCGAGTTAGTTTGCATCTTTAACGACTTTGATGACAGCCAGTAGCAGATCAGACCTAGCAAAATCGCGGATACTTTTTCAACGGGCATTTTCTCCCTTTTCACATCGCAAACGTAGCTACTCGAATGCTCGTGTTAGTTAGGGAGCACTGATCCAACTTTCACGTCGGCAACTTGCCTTGCGCTTGAGGGCCTTTCAATAGCCGTTGTGAGGAACAGTAATACCGTACCTGCATGAACGAACTCAATTTTGCGATCTGAAATTTGTCAGTATTTAACGCTGCAGGTAAGAGCATAATCTATACATTTTCTCGGTAATCTAAAAAAATCGATTTTGGAGCGTAAAAATGGCGGGAAATTTTTGCGACCTGGCATTTAAGAATGCGAGCTGGATTTTGAAAATGCAACCTGGGATTTTGGCTAGGTCGCAAAATGCAATCTGGCAATTTGAATAGTGTCGAACCCTGCACCCTCAGGCTCCTCATAAAGGAGGCTATTCTTATACGGTTGAACCATGCTGAGCATTACCTCAATAGAAACATTGGTTCATTTGAGCACCAACTGTTTTGATTTCTGGTCTCTCCCCCTCACAATGCATTTTGACTCGTCACCTGTACAGTCTCTTCTCCACCTGTTTTGAGTCTGTGAACTGTTTCCTTGACAATGGTTTAGAGTAATAAACCGAAACATTGGATAGATATGTCGTTATTTACTTACGCGCTAATTTTGAAGTTCATAATACTTCTTAGTCTCTAGTAAACTTATTCAAAATAACAAACAAGAGCAACGCAGAGCGTTGAAATGCACCCACGAATGCACCGCAAACAGGGTGCTTCTACGGTTGTTTACATGTATCATAAAAACTGGCACTAGATGGCACAAAAATGTCCAATCCACACGAAGACAGGAACATGCCATCTTTCTTTAATAGAAAGGTATTTACCAAATTTTATAAAAATCTGTCAAAGCACTTCAGAGAAACAAAGGAAAACCGAAAAAATGAAACTGCCACTAGGAGGCACAGCGTTGGATTCACCTAAAAGTCATCGTAGTCTGTTGTTAGCTTCACATAAAGACACTAAATTTAATAACGTTCCTGCAATAGGTTTAGGAGATACAGCTATGGGCGCAGAACTAAACTACCACTAGGAGTCCTCTTCACACTGAGAACATACACACCAATTTTTATAATCATCCTTAGAATGGTTTGGTTGATAGAGAGTAGACTCACAAACTGTAAAAATGGCCACCAGGTGGCGCAAACTACATCGAATCCATCCAAGAAGATACAGAGGTTAACATAAAAAACTAAAATTGCCACAAGGGGGCAAACCGGTACTAGGATCCATCCGAAAGTCATTGACATCCGTCAACATCATATAAATACACTTGCTAAATTTAATAAAGATCTTGCAAATGGTTTAAGAGATACAGCCATGTGTGCAAAAACAAAACAAAACTGTCACTAGAAGGTGCCACAGTAGTCGAAGTTGTCAGAAAATCTTAATCATCACGAGTCATCCTCTTCATAGCAAGAACACACATGCCAATTTTCACAATCATCCTTACATTGGTTTGGTTGACAGAGGAGTGGATGCAAAAGCAGGTTTGAAAACAGTAAAAATGGCCAATACGTGGAATAAACTATGTCAAATATATCCAAAAACGGGAGGATAGCATTATCTCACTAATGGATGTCTATAAGCCAAATTTAATGAAAATACGTCGAGGACTTTTGAATATACAGAGGTAAGCGTAAAAATTAAAATTGCCACTAGGGAGCACACCAGCAGTCGGATTCGTCCGAATGTTCACTCATGCCGTCCCATCCATGAAAGGAACACGTGCAAAATTTCATGAACATACGTCAAAAGGCTTTGGAGATAGAGCAGCAGATGCTAGACAGACGTCGCACGGACTGATGGAGGGAGATGACGGAATGCCTCCATATATAGATGTGTGGGCGCACAAAAATGAAAACTAGAAAAAAATCTACACACTTAGTTATATTTGACAAAAAGAACATGATTCTAAAGGCTGCTCAAGGTTGCAAAAAATGCAACCAATATAACATTTTCAACATTTTGGAAAATTGACTGCTATGAAAACAAGCTTACTTTTGCATATAAGACCCATCAAAGATATCGTTTTCTATATCACCAATAAACTGCTAAAAACAAATAAGTGTAGCCCTACTTTCCAAAATGGCCATTAGATGGCGCAAAATATGTCAAATCTATCCGAAATAGGGAACATGCCATCATTTTTTTAATAGTCTAAGAGAGCTATTTAAGAAATTTCATAAAAATCAGCCAAGGAACTTCAGCGAAACAAAGGGAAACAGAAAAAATGAAATTACCATAAGGGGCACAGCGTTCATTGCATCCGTCTGAAAGTCGTCACCGTCTGTTGTTAACTGTTTTAATACACTTATTAAATTTACTAAAGATTCTCCAGTGGGTTAAGGAGATACAGCTATAGGCGCAAACCAAACCAAAACTCCCACTAGGAGCTGCCACAGTAGACAAAGTCGTTGGAAAATCATCGTCAGCTGTCCTCTTCACAGTAAAAACGTACATGCAAATTTTCACATTCATCCTTACAGCGGTTTGGTCGACAGAGGGGCGGATGCCAAAAAAACAGACTTGAAAACAATAAAAATGACCACAAGGTGGCAGAAAATACCTCGAATCCATCCGAAAACAGGAGGATAGTGTCATCTCACTAACAAATGCACATACGCTAAATTTTATGAAAATCTGTGGAAGACCTTTGAAGACACAGAGGTAAGCGTAAAAAACTAAAATTGCCACTAGCCGTCGGATCCGTTTGAAAGTTCGCTCATGCCATCCCATCCATGAAAGGAACACATGTGCAAAATTTTATGAACATACGTCAAAGGGTTTTGGAGAGAGCAGCAGATGTCGGACGGACGGATGCCGGACGGAGATGACGGCATAATACGTCCACGTATAAATATGTGGGCGCATAAAAAGGAAGGGTCTTTTCCCTCATAGAAAACTGTTTGCCAAATTTCATGAAAGTCTGTAAAGAACACCAAATAAACAGAGGCTAAAACGCAAAAAGTCAAATTGCTGCTAGGGGGCAGAGCAGTAGCGACATCTGTCCATCTGCTGCCAAGTTAATAGAAATAAAGTTGGCAAATACAGAGAATGCCAAACAGATTCATAAATAATAAAAATGACCACCAGGTGGTGCAGAATACATCAAATCCATCCAAAAATGGGAAAGCATTCCAAGACGTGTATCTTTAACAAAAACATACTTGCCAAATTTCATGAAAATCTGTCAAAGAAGTCTTAAGATACAGAAGTAAATTGACTATAATTGTAACTTGGGGTCACAACAGTCTTCAGATTCGTCCGAAAGTCATCCTCATATATTGTCCATTTCATTGAATAACGCATGCCAAAAATCACAAAGATCCTGCTAGGGGTTAAGGGTATATGTAGCTGTGGACGCAAAAGAATCAAAATTGTCACTAGGAGGCACCACCGTAGTTGGACCCATCTGAAAGTTGTCAGATGTAGTCTTCTCAACAGGAACATATAAGCCAATTTTCACAACTTTGAACCTTAAAGCGGTTCGAAAGACAGAGGCAAACGCTGAAAGAATTTGAAATAATAAAAAACGGCCACTAGGTGGCACATAATACAATGAATCCATTTGAAAGTGGGAAGGCATATGTATTTGCTGAATTTCATGATAATCGGAAGCTCCAAGATTTATAGGCAAACATAAAATAAAAAATTGCCACTAGGGAGCACAGCGACAATCAATTTACGGGTTTGAAAGGCATCATTCATCGTTAGCGCCATAAGAATATTTGTGTCAAAATTCAATATTCGTCACGGGGTGTTGGAGATAAAGTAACAGATTCCGGACAGAGATAATGACATAAAAAGAGGTGAAAAAACTCTGTGAGTATACTTAACAAAAGGGTTGATTCACCCAGTGCAGATCTATGGTTTCACAAAATTATGGAAAAATAAAATAAATAAAAAACCTCTTCAGGCTTGCATTTCTTAGGTCATGGGGTTTCGTGACTCCTGTCCATTTTCAAAATTTATAGAAACAGTTCCAATAGCCTGGTAAATATTATAATGCCCTCTAAGTCTCAGGGAAATTATACTGCAGCTAAACTGCTTGACACAGCCAAGATAACTTTTTGGTGGAACCCCTACATTACACTGTAAAAAACAGTGCCCTGAGGCTGAGACAGCAATGAATTTTTCAGGAAACTTTAAGACATTGTAATAACATGTCATTGATAATGTTGGAGAGTATTTACTATAATACAGAGAACAAGCAGATTATCAAACTGTTTTACCACAGACAGACTTTCAGCAAACTGACTGAATGATACAATTTTGTTTGATGACCTTGTCAAGGTCACAGCTCATCTGACAAGACACTTGCAAATACAACGTTGGTTAAAGAAATTACTGATCACGTCATAACAAGTTGCATTAATTTCAGCAATGAACATATTGCTCATAGCACAAAAATAATTTGCTGCTCATAAAATAATCATGCTTCAGTTTACTTTTGAAATTTTAGGAAAAATACAATAAAACCAACATGGCCGACAAAAATGACATGGCCGACTTTAATGACCTGCCCTTTCATTTCTTGAAATTGCACAGAAATTTGACAAAATCAAGTAACTACCCTGCGCACACAACATTGGCCAGTCATAAAGAAGCTGCAAGGACGTAACACATTGATTTACCTGCACGAAATTACGGGATTTACATGTTCAAAATCCGACTCGACTTCGTCTCTGACTTGCCGCATGAACAAAAAGTAGTCACGTGATTTGCATATATTAGTGGGAAGGCAACCGAAGAGAGTTATGCTGAATGTTTTAGTGACATTAACATTCAGTTTTACTAGATGTGATAATCAATAAAATTAATTTGCTGCATTATTACTAAAAATCTTGAAAATATTGACGTAACAAAGCAAGTGAACGAGTACGACAAATTCGTAAAATAAATAACTAAGCGAACGCCAACAATAACAAAAGAGCGACACCTGTCATTCAAATAAAAACTTCAAATGGCAGAAGCTCGAAGTGCAGTTGCAGAACCAAGAGTTTTCCATTTAGATGAATCTGAAAGTAGTTGGGGAGATTTCGTGCGTATTTGCAAACGGAAAATACGTAGGAAATTTTTTCGAACACGGTAAGGTTTAATGCTGGTTTATTGCTATTGATTTTCTGTGGGTATCACTGATCAGCTGAGCGACTGTTTGTTTGTTGAGTCTGAGAATTGTCAAATCAAATCGACAAATACATTGTCACTTGTGACTAGGCGACGGCATAGACAAGCCAGTGCGCCAGACGATTTTTGGTCTTTGGTTACTATGTACCTATCAAGTGCAGATGGGTACCTTTGGAGGTAGCTAGAGTCCGTATATACTTTCAAATCTATCAAATACTCTCACAATTCATCGACAACATTTTACATCTTCATTGAAGATTCCGTTTCCCAAATTGGTAACCTAGCCATTTCTGGTTAAATTGTGTCATTGCCCATGTCAGCAGCATGTCAATTTTAAAATCACATCGAGGTTGAGCTCCATGACCTTAGGAGTAAGCTAATCACTACACTACACTAGTAGTGATCCACCAGAGTATGGCTTGTGTTTGAAACTTGGCCGACACCAGGGTCGCACCTCGGTGAAAGTCGAACAGAAGGGCATTTCTTCAAAAGAGCTGGTGGGAAACAGTTTTACTGAATAACCGTAATGGTTGTTTTGAGTAACGACCATTACGGTGAAAATTATTTTGAGGCTGCCATTTTGACCCGTCTATTCGACTACTACCCTGACATCTTGTACCTGGACAAATTGACGACATTGATGAATAAATAGACATTTTGGAAAAATTACCAAAGTACTTGTTTGAGTTGGAAGAAATAAAAAAGGCATCGATGGTCACTAAAATGCCTTTCTTTGCTCAAAATGTACTTTTGTCAATGTGATATTGATGGTTTAGCCAGTGTGAGGCATACTGCCACAAAAGCTTTCAGTGTATAGAAGCCCTTTGGGATGGCTATTGCCTGAAACAGCTTTGCTGGCCCAGTTTAGTAAGTGGCACTGTCTAACTTGTGACTTGTCATCTGGTTATCCAATGCGAACTTCACCGAACGGAATGACTAAATGGTCAACTCTGCACTGCTCATTAACAACAGTCAGCAGTGGCTTTTGTGCATCTTCTATCTGCACTATTGTCCCAACCTGTCTTCTGATTTGAGCTATAGTCAGTGTTAATTTGGAAAATCTAGTTTTCAAATTTTCTCATGAAAACGACGTATGTCTACGTGCATGATTTCTCTCTTTTATTGTTCAGTAAAATGGAACGGCTTTATATGAATTTCTAGCTCTATTAATGATTGGCTACCAGACCATTCTTCACATGTTCATGAAAATGACAAAATTTGCAGTCATATTTGACAACCAAGTTCTGCTCTGACACGAACATGGGTCTGGCCAGCATATGCGAATGTCCTGCAGTTTGTACACCGTTCCCGAGTGATCAACGGGTTAGTTTTTTACTGAATCAAAAGTGAAATTTTAAAATGTGAAAAGAATGCATGTTCTCAGGAACATATGTTGTCCGCGAGAAAACCCTTGTTCTTGCGGACATATTTTGGCTAGTGTTCTGGCGGACATTTTCCATCCCCAAGAAAACGCTTTAAAAATCATGATGCAATGTGGTATGTGCATTCCTATTGAGGAGGACATTACTGGCTTGCATTTTACACCTTAGAGGCTATTTCTAGTTCTGGGAATGTTGAAAATGATGATCATTTTGTGTGTCTGCCCTTTATACAATGCTTATGGTGGGGAGCACATATCAACAATCTGCCTTGCTTTTGTTAACTATTTGAAACTAATTGGGAGACATCAAAGCTTTACACTTTCAGGAATACCATGATATACACCAGATCGTGAGAGGGGGAAATTAGGGGCAAACAAACTGTTACCATGGGCCGTAGAACATATAATTACACGGAACAGAATCACAAAACACATACAGGCACCCTTACCAGGAGCAGATAGTGCATTGGTTGCTGGAGGTTACTGCTCTATAGCCTGGAAAATTGATTTAGTATTTTGACATCAGTGATTCTTATTGACTTCTACTGAGTCAATCAATATAATCATTTAATTCTGAGTTACACTCCACATTCGATTTTGGAGTAGAAGTTGTCGTAGTGCCTGGGCCAGAGAGTGCCTATACACTCTATTCCATGCTGCATTGGCAGGCTGTGTCGTGTAGCTGTAAATCTGTTTCTGTCATGCAGGCAAATTTTTTGTGTGCATGGTAAAACTGAGTTTAGCAGTGTGATTGTGATTGAGTCAAGGGTGTGGGCCTTGGTAAGAGTTTATTTCCGCTACCAAATTTCAGAGCTTCTAATTTTCCTCTTGAAGATTTCCTCTTTTTGGTTTTGATTTCCTCTTATTTGATTTCCAGTTTGCTGTTTTTTGTCTCTTTTTTATCATTATTTTGACTTTATTCATGCAAAAACGTTGTTTCAGTTAAATTTTGCAACACCTGGAAATTTGCCGTCTTTTTATGTCATTTGCCATTCCAAACCCTGTGATTTTAATTTAGGGCTTTTCTATTTTATTATGTAATTCCGAGTTGTTCATAGGTCTTATTGTGCTAATGTAATTGTTTTTTAGCAATCAGATTTACAATGGATTGTGGCCCACGCCAGTGTGGTACTTAGTCATCACAGTATCCATACTTTGCACTATTTTGACTGGAGACTGGCAGAGCTTGAAACCATTAACTGGTGTACTATGGTCAGTGGGAAATTGGTTTCACATTGATGCTGGTATGTATAATAAACAAGGTGCACCTTTCATGCCCTAAGAGAATATTAGCATGTTTACCTTTGAGCTCTAGTCACATGTGGAAGAACAGAAATAGTAAATGGGTCAATGGACTCTGAACCAGCTGTCATTGATTTGTCTTGAGTTCTGATTGGTTGGTGTTTCGAGGTCAGTCTTAGATGACCTGACATGACCTGACTTGAACTGATAAGTCATATAATACAAGTACATTGCACTCAACTTGTTGGAAGACAAGGGAATTGTTTCCCTGTATATCACACCATTAAGTTTTGCAAAATATGTATTACTTCCTAGCTGACCTTGTAAATTTCTTTTGTTTATTTGATGAGGATATGTCAAAAAATTGCTTCATATTTTGTCAAATCCTTATCAAATAAAGGAGTCCAATTTCATATCAGTAAGTGGACTATGTAAAAATGATTGTTTGTGGTTGAAGACTGATTTATGGCCACTTTATTGTCCTTGGCATATATCCAGTCAAATGATTGATGGTGAGAATCAGTTTGTCTTGTGGTATTTGGATCATGCGGAGGGGTTTATCTTAGAAAGTGGAAACTGTACAAAGTGTACATTTAATAACACCGGTTTTGGTGTCCATTTTTTCCGCCATCTTGAAAAACCGACTTCTGCCACTCCAATTTCGGTAGACTTTTTTTCTGGCACCAAGGGATGTTTGAAGATGCCATTTATGTAAAAAAATTGTTGCAATTTTTTCTAGGTTGAGCCCTCTGGAACCCTAAAATGACGACTAATTTTGCTATGACTCTCTGCATAAGAGTTTCAAATTTTGTTTCCTTGAAGCCCAACAGTCTCATCCATTGTCTGAATTGAGCTTTCTGCAGCCAAACGTCCATTTTTCAAACCAACTCCCTAAGGGGTTGTTGCAAATGAATTTTACTCGATGAGATATTTTTAGGCTCTGTTGCTGCATGGTTTACCAGAATGACTTATAAAACTATTTGAAATGTTCCATCCTGTCTGTAATATCACAGATATCACTTTCTGCCTGTTGCTGGTTTCACAGCGGAACATCCCTGTCTGGTCAAACAAGTAACAGTGCTTATCATTGGATAGTCTAAGATGCAATTGATGTATGGTTTCCCTCTGAGTTATTGTAAATATTGAAAATTCTTCTGTTTATAACTCAATGTAGCTGACAAGTTAAGTTTGCTTTTTTCAAATTTTCTAGTGAAGGAAAGTTATGTACATATTTCTCAGTCAACATGGCTTGTATTATACAACTGTAGGAAGCCTTACGTTTGAAAAAGTGCAAGATAGCAGTCAGTCTGAACTAATATTCCTGTCCCAAAACTGAAGAATTTTTACCCTGTGATAAAATTATGTAATGTTATTTTGAAATCTGCCATCCTAGGTATCCCATTCCCGGTACGTGTGGTCCTCGTATCTCTGTCATCAGGTCTTGTCTTCTTCATCATTCTACTCTATGTCCGACGTTGGCTACTACGTGCCCTGCTCTCTTACAGGGGTTGGATATGTAAGTTATTTTCTGCCAAAATTCATTTGATTTGTTTTGATTTTTAGTTTATTTGCACATCCGGCCTTTACGAGCAGAAAAGAACTGGGCTTAACATCACTAGACTTTACTTAGGATTTGACTAAAAATTGGAATGTCACTTCGTATGAATTTGACCATTCACCTGAAAAGCTGACAAGTCATTTTGAATCAAATTTAGTCATTCACTTGGAAACTTGGTAAGTTTGGTAAGTCATTTCTCATGAAATTTATTCATTCACTCAAAGCATGCCAAGAAATAGGTGAATTTTTGAGTCAAGTACTGTTTTTCTATTCCATACACGATTTCAAAAAAAGGGCGTCCAAAATGGGTTTCACAATTTCTCAGGGTATCCATCATCAGTAACCCTTGACAGCATTTTTGTGACCTGAAAGCAAATAATTGTTTTAGTGTGTTGTGTTGCTTTGGAGATTTATGTCTGCAATAAAGTTTTCAGCTTCTTGCATCGTTTTAAACCAACATTTCATTACTGGACAGGGTATCTAAGTTTGAGTCAGGGTGTCCATTTAGATGCCTTGGACACCCTCTAGATTAAGGCCTCCAACACAAGCTTATACTAGGCTAGCAAGTGAAAGTTCACAGTCTGGTCTCGTGACTGGTGTGTGAATTTTCAGAGCGGTTAGACACTTTTTTTCTGTGTGGAGTTCATATAAATAACTTGTTTCTTCACCGTTTTGTTTCTTTGTTCATTAGCACTGCAGTCTCTTAAAACTACTGAAGGCTTTGGTGATATATTCATGGAAAAACGAAATTCTGGGTCTTAAGTCAGAAATTTGGTTTCATGCTCCACCTGCATATATCAGAACAGTAATTTTTGTTAGAAATCTCATGTAAGGGAAAAGTGCAGAGTCTCTGAGAACATAACTGTTAGTTGCTGAAATAATTTCGGTAAATTGTTTCTAGACTGTCCCACTCATAATTCCTTGGCTTAACCCCTTTTCAGAAATTGCGAAGCGAGAACGTAAGACCAAATTTCTGTCTTAAGTCGTAAGTCACTTTCATGAAACAGACCGCCGTTCTATAATGTGTTCCAGATGAAGCTCCTAAGACACAAACCTGGCAGACGGTGCTCTGGGCAGTAGTTGTTAGACTGGTCAGTGGCTATCACCCAACTCTCTACAGCTGCCAGCAAAGTCTACCTCGTATGCCCGTGCCTCCCTTGAAGAGAACGTTGAAACAACTGATCAACTCTCTCAAACCTCTTTATGGCGAGGACTCTGAAGAAATCCAGAAATTGAAGCAACAATCAAAGGTATGCTGTAGTAGATGCGAAAAGACTGTTTGCCATTTCTTGTGCTTGCACTTTTATGTGGGCGCGTATTGCTGTCGACTCTTTTTGGTCTCTGGTGTTTGGCATCTGTTTGTCTGGCATTCCCAGATATATCTCCTGAAATCATAAATATTTTGCAGATGTGCTCGTACAAATAAGATGGTGGATGACTGTGACTGTGAAATTTAATTCGGTTGCTGCTTTGCCAACTAGTGGCAATTTTATTTATGTGTTTCTTCTAATTCACTTTTCAATCAGATGCACATAATAGGATGTCAGGCAGACATTCATGACTGAAGCAGCTTCAGCCAGTAAAGTTTGGCCTGATTTTTAGTGACAGTACTGCGTAGTTGGATGATGGATACATATAACTATTACAGTTTGTCTTCTGTTGTAGGAATTTGAAAAGAAACTTGGACCAAAGTTGCAGAGATTTTTGATTCTCCGTTCGTGGTGGCATTCTAACTGGGTCACAGATTGGTGGTGAGTCATAGCTTATGCTTGATAAAAACCATTTTGCATTAAGTGGTGACATAATTAAATCTGCTATCACTAGGTGGCGGTAGAGTATGTTATGTGAAAACATACAACAAAACCTACAGTTTGCATATAACTTGGATGGAGATTTTAAAGCAGTGGACTTTCACCATGTTTTTTTGAATTCTGATGTCACCATGGCGTTAATCACCATTGTGATCTGGTAATGATTCACATGACAAGTCCAGTATCACTAAATGTGTATGAATGAGAGTTCTATATTGAATGATTTGTATCACTATAGCAATGGTGGTGCGTCTGTTGTTAAGGTTATGTACAACCTTGGAAAAATATCTTAATATGGCTAACTTAGGAACATTGTATCGCAGAAATGGCTGATCGGATTTCTATTAAACTTTCCAGTACTATGCTTTATGCCCTGTTCTCCAAAACACTGTCAGAAATAGTTCTTAGAACGTGCCTCTTTTGCATGAGGGCCAATCAAATATATTATGTTTATGATTTTTGTGGGAAATGAAAATGAGATAATTCAGAAAACTGTAACAACGTTATTGCGATTATATCAAGCACAATTTAGTCAACGCATATTTAACACTGGTATTATTATTTTGCTATCAATGTTTCTTTCTTTTTGACACGGTCATGTGACCCAATTAATGACACTGATAAAATGTAAAATTCTATAGAATTTCTACTTTTTTACTTTTACTGAGATAAATATCTAAATTTTTGTAAATACTTGGCTAAATACATAGCAGACTTGCGAATAAGGTCCTACATTATCTTAGTTGACAATGGGTTTTCCCACTGGTTTTCCTAAAGGGTAGGGGTCTTGGTATTGACTCGAGTACCAGTTTTCTTGATTCCTCTGATAGTGTTTGGCGACATCTTGGGATTAAAAAATATTTGAACTCGACACAATGATATCACAATTGTAGAAATTCATCAATGTGTTTTCTGTTTTAGGGAGAAGTACGTGTACTTGATGGGGCGGAGTTCACTATCAATGAACAGTAATTATTATGTGCTGGACCAAAGTAACTGGAAGCCTACTCACAGACAGGTGTCCAGGTGGGTGTTTACTAATTATTCAAGTGCTTGTCAATTTGGAAAGCTCCTGTCTCACTGGCCCATGACAGTTGGATATAAATTGTGAATGGGATTCACCATCGTGTCTGTGTCTAAATTTTAAATTTTCTGTTGTGAATCACACAGCTTCATTTGTGTGTCCCTAGACTAACAAGCAATTAAGAATAACCATGTGTGTTCATGAGCACGCAATCTGTAAATATCACATGTTATATACTGTAAACAAAATCTCCCCAGGCAAGGTGTTTTATGACTTGTGGTTTCAACGCACTGCCGGGACTACTATCACGCTGAACTCGTTACATCAAGATTAGAAATACACTAATTACGGGTAGATTTTTTGTATTAAAACTGATTTTCGTGCCAATAATGAATCTGGTTGTGTTGTTTACGGGCAATAGTCATAGATAGCTTGATCTTATCATTATTGCAGTTTGGAAGCCATGGTGTGTTTGGCCTAAGTCACACATTAGCATTCCTGCATAGATCCTAATCACCTTATTACCGACTCCCATTGTGACCATAGTTGGCTTTTCATGGGGGTTCATTGGCAATGTTTTCATCAAATTAGCAGCTAAATCTTTGTGTGCGAACCCATCTTGAATTCATCTTGATCTAGTTGCGCTGTGATTTAGAAAATGTGAAAGTATGATTCTACTAAACGGACTTTTGACTGAAAAGAGACAAAGCTGTATGAGTGTCTGACGTAAGCACATTCCTGTATATTCTGTGAAGGAGATTACCACCAGGTGTCAACTCTGTTAATTTGTTGTGATTTGTCTTCAGGGCGGCAAGTGTAATCTACCAGTTCCTCAAAGTGAAGCGACTCATTGATCGACAGCAGTTACCTCCCTTGGTTCTGCGTGGCACAATACCCCTGTGTATGGCCCAATATGAGAGGGCCTTTTCGACCACTCGGATACCTGGTGCTGACATGGATAGTCTTGTCCATTACTCTTCAGGCGAATCGAAGGTTTGACCAACTTTCATTCACAAATTTCACTTGCAATCTGAATTTTAAGTACTGCTTTAATCCCAATGTAAATTATATAAATATTTGTTTAAATATTTGTGGATTGGTAGTGGAATTTGTTTTCTTGCTATTTCTTTGCAGTTGTTTTTAAAATATGATAACTGGTTCTTACTGAAATTCACTGAAAGTTGCTGTTAATTTTAATTACTTATCCAAAGTGGTAATACACATGCTGCGCTGTATTATGCAAAATCCTAACTAACAATGCAGTGATCGAACTCTTTTGTGTAGTGAAAGTAAGAAACTGACATCCATGTATTCCACTTTCAAATGTTATTGTCCTGAATAGTAAGAAAATGAAGAATTTTAACAAAATGATACACTCAGATCATGCTGCTTTTAATCTCCATCCATACCACTGGGTGATTTCATCTAGCAACAGGTCTTGGGTCAACGGTATCTTGGATAAACACTGTTTACTGCTTTTTATGATTTCCAGCTCTTGTTAAAAGTTTGGTTTCGGACATAGTGGCAGTAGTCACTCACAGGGGTCCTGCATTTTGGAGAACAAGTTTGACGCCTGTTATTCAGAAGCTGGTTCTCTAAGTGTGGGACTTCTGTGACTAGTGCGGACTAAACTATAGGTCTAATGATTTGACCATTATGTGGCATGTAAAAGACTTCTTACTCATACTGTTAAAAATCTCTTGAAAGACTTATTACGACATATTGTTAACCAAACCTGATGAATACCGTTTTCTGCCATGTAAATGTCCATGGGAGTTGAGTTTTTCACTATGCAAAAAGTTAGGGATGGGAATTGATGGGGTGTGGGTATGTTCGTGTACACACTCACTGATCGATTATATGCCTTCCTGACAATGCAAACGCCCACACACCACTCAGTTACATGCCAAAAGGGGTTGCTGTAGAAAACTATACCCACATAATCAGTATTCTGGCGTTGAATTGCGACTTATCTTGCGATATACTTTTAAATTCTTGGAATCTTACTAGGTCAGGTTGTTAGTTTCTGCAAACCGCCAATCGACATGCTTCTCAATAAATTTCAAAACTACCATGTCTCTAGTTTTGAACCGCCATATTAGTCATATTTTCTGTATACTGGTTATTTATAATCATCTTTGTATGATTTACGGCTAGTTCTAGGGTCAGCAAGCTATTAAAAGTCCTTCCCAGGATCTGCCCTGAACCAGTTTTATGCATCCATAATTAGTTTTGTTTACAGTCTGAATTAAAACTGCTACCATTACCACTACCACTACCACTACCACTACTACTACTGCTACAACTACTACTACTACTGTTGCAGCACATAGTCGTTCTGAGAAATCATCTCTTTTATAAACTGGACATTGTGGACAAGTTGGGTCAGCCTCTTACCCCACACAGCCTGGAGAAACAGATAGAATGGATCATCGCGGACGCTGACAAGCACATGGGTATTATTATTATATCGCTTTATTATGGCCTATAGCAAAAACGGATGATCGGATACGTGTGAAATTTTCAGATGCTAAAATTCTTCATTTACTGTTCTGCAAAACGTTTTTAGGAATTGTTTTTAAAATGTTCCACTTCTGCAAGAGAGATTATCAAAAAATAGGACTTTTATTTGTTTTTATGAAAACCTCAAAAGTTGCGTAAAACAAAAATAAAAAGATAATTTAAAAAACTGTATTAGCATCTTTGAGATTTCATCTTTTTCATATTTTTATTTTGCTCTAGCATGATAATTACATATCACATAAATCAATACAGTATACATTGTTTAGAAAGAAGAGATTTCATCTTGGTCACATGATTCAATTAATGTGAGATTGGTAGTAAGTCAAAATTCAAATTCTATATGTTTTCTACTTTCAGAAAGCACCTATTTTTACCAAGGTAAATCTGTAGATGAATACACAGATTTGTGAAAAATTTTATTCATAACCTTAGGACTTGAGGCTTAAAGATGCTATGTCTCATTTAAACTGTAAATATTCAAATTTGTATCAAGTGCCACCTAGTGACTTACTGGAGAACTGCATGTACAGATATAATTAGGAAAAGAAATAATTTGTAAATAAATTGCGGTTTTAAAGAAAACACTTACAACCGATACACTTTAAAACAAGTGTTAACATATAAAAAACCTAAAAATTCCAAATAGTACGCGATTGTTATTTGATAGTGAAATAAACAAATAATAAAAACTGTGTCTTGTTTCATTAGAGTAACAATGAAATATTACTGTACTCATTTACATGAAAATAGTCTCGCGAAAGGAGACTTTCACGATATTGTAATGGTAACTGGTTCTCGGATAGTTTCCGGCACAATGGAAGACCCGGGGTTGTTTGTAAACTAGTACTTCAGTTGGCATTTTCAAAATTTAATGCGACCTAGCATCTTTAAGACCAAAAGTATGTCAAAGTTCAACTGGAATTTGGGTTATGTTAAGACAGAAAACGTTCTATGAAATGGGCCTCTGGTATATGAATGTGTTAGTGTCTCATGTTTGTGTCGCTCATGTTGAATTAAGGTGAGAGCAACAGTGAAGAAGGAGAACTACCTGCCTTGACTGGTATGGAAAGAAATAAGTGGGCGGAGACAAGGTCACTGTTTTTTGGCGGCGGGATCAACAAAGAGTCATTAGAGGCTGTGGAAAAGGCAGTGTTCGTGGTAAGTGGCATTCGGGTGAAATATTTACTAAGGATTTTTAATCTAACCTCCGTATTACCGCATTGAAATGACAAGGTGTGAATTGCATATTACTGAGTTCAGTTTTCAATGAGAATTTGTCCTGAAGCCCCAGGCTCATCAGAGTATGACGTAACTGAAGGTTGTTTTTGTATGTGGTTTAGTAAAGGTATTTTGTGTCATTGAAAACTGCCAAAGACAAAGCGTTGGGGCTTAAAGTCATTAAGATGTTTTTTGTCTGGCATTTTCCCAAAGATTATGCCGTCATCTCCGTCCGTCCGTCCGTCTGTACGGGCGGCGTCCGTCCGGCGTCCGCTGCTCTATATCCAAAACCCTTTGACATACGTTCATGAAATTTTGCACATGTGTTCCATTCATGAATGGGACGGCATGTGCGAACTTTCGGATGGATCCGACTACCGGTGTGCCCCCTAGTGGCAAATTTAGTTTTTTACGCTTACCTTTGTATCTTCAAAAGTCCTGAACGGATTTTCATGAAATTTGGTATGTAGGCACCTATTAGTGAGATGACGCTATCTTTCTGTTTTCAGATTTATTTGAGGGCTGTTCCAGTAAAATCCGTGTGGGAGGGTGGGGGCGGCAGCAGAAATAAAAATTCATGGGTGGTGGTCTTCAGAAAAAAACTCAAATTATGGGTGGTCGTTCTTGTAGGAAGTGATGCATTAAAAATGGGTGGTATTTTTTGACCTTTTAATGTTGATCCCAATAAAAAAAGAGCCCATATTGCCAGTGAACAGAGTACAATATGTTCACTAAGCCATTAAACAAGTCATGGGCAACTTGATTTGAGTCAACTGTTGGTCTGCAGTCCTATTGAATTGAAGTTATGCAACACTAAACTGGTTTTAACACATATAAGAAAATTGATGATTTTTAAATAAAAAGTATGAGGAGTAAGCTAAACAAGTTCCAATATTCACTTGACATAGAAGTATAAAAGAGTTCGTGGAGACAGTTTGAGATTCATAGATCCTTATAATTGAAAAAATGTTCATTGAAATTTTAGACACATGGTGAACAGAGACACCTGGTGGCTGCCAAAAGTATTGCTCACAGGCTACTTTAGTTTTTGAGAATATTGGACAAGACAACTAGTTCTTGTCTGTCAATCATTTAAGTTCTCAACAGGTCCTCCTGGAGGCAATTTGTTTGGAAGTGTTGGATTTTATATTAAAAATAATTAAAAAATTACGGGTCATGGGTTGGAGAAATAAATGAAAAATATGGGCGGTGGGTACGAAATAAAAGTGCCTTCCCCCCCCTCCCATACAGATTTTGCTGGAACAGCCCTGACTTAGTTTGCGCCACATAGTGGCCATTTTTACTGTTTTCGAGTCTGTATTTTTGCGTCCTCCCCTCTATCAACCAAACCGCTCAATGGATGATTGTGAAAATTGGCATGTATGTGCTTACTATAAAGAAGACAGCTGACAATGATTTTCAGACGATTTGGACTAGTGGCAGTTTTGTTTTTTTTTTGCACCTATGGCTGTATCTCCTAAACCGTTCGCAGGATCTTTACGAGATTTAGCAAGTGTATTTATGTGATGTTGACAGCGGACGATGACGACTTTAAGATGATTCTGACTACCGGTATGCCTCTAGTGGCAATTTAAGTATTTTACATTGACCTCTGTATTTTCATAGGTCTTAAGGTGTATACTTTGTGTTACTTCATGACTATGAAGGAAAAGTTCCAAGTAGAAATTTGTTTCTGGCATTCTAATGCTGTGCTAATCTTGTATCTTGGTAAATTTGTTTTTAATTCTATGTTTCTGTGGTGCTTTAAGCAACTGATGTATAAGATGTGCTTGTATTATGAAGATCACTCACATTTTGCCCCTAGCCTATTGAGGAGACAATGACCATGCCTTTCCATTTTGCAAAGTACAACATACCACATATATGCCCTCTACTGGCCATTTTATGGTACCAATAAACAACCCTAGAAGGATACCGTATACGGTGCAATTGTGGGTGCATTTCAACGCTCTGCGTTGCTCTTGTTATTGCTTGGGGTCACAAAATGTTTCAACTTGTTGACCATGTGCCCAGTATGCAATCACTAATACTTTTTTGATTCAGTTGACATTGGAGAAGAGAAGCTTTGATACACTAAGAGAGCGAGGTAAATTCCTATTGCACGGCGATGGTAAAACTATTTGGTTTGACAAAAGCTTCAACATTGTAGTCTTCAGTGACGGTCGTTATGGTCTCAACTGTGAACACACGTGGGCTGACGCGCCTGTCATCGCGCACATGTCAGAGTATAATATGACAGCCGAGTAAGTTAACTTTGATTGTTTTTATAAAAACCTTCTCACAGTAACATTTTGGTGTAAGAAATGTTATTGATTATTAATTTTTTAACTTGAAATACAGAAAAAATGTGCTTTTAAGTCATATCTTCACAAAACTTGGACAAATTTTTTTCCGTTTGGTTCTAATTTTGCAAATTGGATTGTCCTTATTTGATTAAATTCTTTTGGTTCAGCTGGAACCAACCTGTGCCAGTTTTACTGTATAATGTTTGTTTGAATATTATTGTTGACAGTGTCCGTTACTTCATAATGCAAGAAAAGCCATGATGAAATCTTAGATACTTCAGTAACTGTAAACTAGGCTTACTATTATCACTGATTCAAGCTCGTCCATTTAAAAGAATGAAAAAGTGAAGACGAATATCTTGATTTGTTAAGCAATTCTTATGTTTACACCAGTCTAGCATGTATGGACTTGAAATTGCATGTTATGTGTCGAAGAAAGAGTTGTGGTTTGCTCAGGAATTTAGCTGTCCTCGAGTAGATGAGCTGCTTTCTTAGAATGGTCTATCATGACGAAACTTCCTTGTGTGATTTGCTATATATGGGCTTTTGATGTGTTCAGGTCCATTTTGTCAAAAAGGTTTAAATGCATAGCATTTAGACAAATTTCATTACATAGTCCTGTGTTTTGTTTCTCTTCTTTTGGTGGTGTAATTGATTGAATGTCGGTAGCCTTTGAAGTTGTTTTAGTTTTCCTGCTCTCCGTCAAATTTACCGCTTTCGGTTTTCACTGAACAGAGTACTAAAGAGAATGAACAAATGGCAATAGTCCGATGTAATGCCGTTGCCCACATTTTAACAACCAGTTTGAAGTCTGTTATTCATTGGAGAAAACTGGTTCTCAAAATGCGGGCATGTTGTATCCAAGTGTTACCAAACAAACTATCACGTATTTAGCAAAGGTCAGATATCCTTGAATCTCACAATCAATAAATTATATTTTTTGCTCTACTTAAAGATACATTGCCTTTCAACTCACTGCTTTAATTTGAAAGCAAGAAATGTGTTAATTAAGCCCTTCCAAATGGACAGTAATGAACAATTCCTTGCTTTGATATCATGCATTTTAACATTCAGTTGTAATGGATTCAAAGATGTCTAATTTTGGAAACGCTGATGAGCCTTATGAATTTCTGAAGAGCTTTTTGACTGGAGATCCTGTGTGACAATGAAAATAAAGTCCTGTCATGGTAAGGCAGTTTTTGAAATACCATATAATTGGGGGTTCGTAGTCAAATTTTGTTGTTGCCTTTTGTTCTGCTGAACAGAATGAAATACAGCTTTAAAGTACGTTTCCTGTTCACCATTATATCTTTCAATAAATCATGCTAATTGTGTGAACAGGGGCTGTGCAGACCTGTTTGACAGTGAAGGTTTCTGCAAGCCACAAGACAATACAGTACAAAGTGGCCTCACCCAACCAGCCCAGCTGCACTGGGACGTACAGCAAGAGTTGAAAACTGTCATACACACGGCTTTTAAATTTAATCGCATGGTATGTAATAAGCATAGATGATATGTGCTGAACGGACAGTAACATTGAAATTCATTGTGAATAGAAAGGTGATTTTGCTTACAGAACCATTTTGCTGCAATAATCATAGATATTGACTTTTATATAATGTATAGCAGGGCGGCCATTTTGTTATGTGGAACCGTCGCATTACAGACAGCACAAGCTGATGGTCTTAAGACTGTAACTATTCCTTCTGTTGAGAAATATGTTTGTGGTTTGTAATTTATCCAACAACAAGATGGTGCTAAATTGTTGCATTGCGCACAAGTTTTGTTTTATGCGCCATGCATGGTTTTCAGGAATTACGGAAATGTTGGTTCTTTCCAACTTCGGAAACCACTGAGCAAGCTAAGATCTAGTTAGTGTTCCACAGACTAAAATGTTTTGCGAGAAAAGCGAGATCTCGCAAAATCATGCCACGAATATGCTCAAGATTGTGCAAGTCTTAACCTATCAGAATGTCTGAAACGATTGGTTGGAGAATTTGGAATGTTGAATTATGGTGTGAAATTGATGAAATATGGGTAGAATTCAGTGTTTTTGTTCCATGAGCAAAGGTTTTTTTGCTGCAAATGCAAGCTAATGTATTAGGTCAAGAGTACACAGCTCAGTTTTGTAGCAGCAAATGGTCTAAATCTATAGGTACTTTCTTTGGTAGAACACTGAACATTGACGAAGGACAAAGATGTACCAAATGATCCTCGATCTATGCTGAGAATGTGGTTATTTCACTTTAATAAACTCAATGAACATTTCCCTTTTTTCAGAACAACGATGATCTTGACCTGTGTATTTGTGAACACGTCGAGTACGGGAAAGGGTTCATTAAAAAATGCAAGGTTTGTTTGTTTTTATGTTGCCGCAGATTATAGGAAACAAAATCACAATCCTAGAGATGTACATCATACTGTTCTGAAATTTAGTGACATGTATTTTTCATAATTACTGTAAATTATTGCCTAGTGTTTGAATGTCAAAGTTATGATATTTCTCGAAGGTGCAAAGTGTCTTATAGGTCAGCCCGGACTCCTTCATACAGTGTGCCTTACAATTGGCTTATTATAAAGACGCCGGTCAATGTGCTCTCACTTATGAGTCATCCATGACCCGTCTCTACTTGAAGGGACGTACTGAAACTGTGCGCTCATTAACTGCAGAATCACTGGCATTTGTCAAGTAAGTAATTAATCAACTAAATACTATATTTCTTTTTTTGTTTGTCACACAATATGGCTGACACGTGAAATTCTGTTTCGTCCAATATCTCCACTAAAATAAAGAATAAAAAAAAAATGTAGTCTATTGACCACCATGGTTTGTATGCTGTCGATGTCATGAAACAACATCAAAGCCATCTGCCTTTGAAAATTTGGAAAAAAGACAATTTTGACAATTTTTTGTGCGAAATAAGTTGAGAATTATTGGAGGTCAGCTTTAAATGAGCTTTGCATATTGTACACAAGGTTACATACCGTACACGTATGGTATTTTGATGCATATTCTACACGAGATTACATTACACGTATGGTATTTTGATTTTCGTAAGGTAATTTCAACATGATGAATTCAATTTTGAAATAAAATTGAAGATTCTACTGTGAGGTATACCCTAAGCATCTTATTTTGTTACTTGCAGTTGAAAGACTCACATTTGAAAAGTGCTGCATGGGACACTGTCTTATCTGTCATCAATATTTATTTTAATGAGTACATTTTCTTGCAGGTCAATGGTTGAGGATAACCGGACAAAGTCGGAAAAGGTTCGACTCCTGCAGAAGGCATGTAACCATCACCAGAACTTGTATCGCGAAGCCATGGGTGGCCTAGGAATTGATCGCCATTTATTTGGACTTTATGTCACATGCAAAGGGTTGGGATATGTAAGTATCATAGGATGTTCGGGCTTTATGCAACCTGTATTGCCAAGAATGGATGACTTAACTTTTGTTCTTGGGGAAAAAAGTTACCTGAAGTAATCCCAATATTTTTTCAGGCAAATTTTTACTTGGAAAGACATTTATAGTGAGACACAAATTTTGCCAAGGTTCTGAGTTGCATCAAATTTCAGAGGATTGATTCTGGGAAAATATATTCTAGAATTACACAGTCATTTGGTTTAAAATTCTCAGCTAAACTGCTCTTGGCCAGTGGCAGCAATGCAGCCTATGAACCGACACTCAGTATTTATTCAGTTAACAAACGTGTCTCCCAGTCAGATGTCTGACAAGGGTATTTTCAGTACCTGCTGAAATAGGCTCGAGAACTTGTTGGGTTACGCCGTCAAATGAGGAGATCTGTGGAAATAATTCCTGTAAAAAATCCTTCAAAATTTCTGAGATTTTGAAATACATGGGAACGCAACTGAAGAATGCTTGTGAAACACAAAAAAGTGTGGTTACTGATGATGTAGTTGCATATTGTTTCACCTTGTCTTATGGATTTGTGTGCACCATCTGCGGTTGATCATCAAAACTGAAAGACTTGTTTGATTGGGAGATTTACTTTAAAGCAAGCTGGTGTAGACTGTTGGGAGATCAGACTTCGCTCGCGGTGAGAAATAAAGTCCTTCTGACTTGCACAAAATATCGTGCACCTGTGTCATCAACACCTGATATACTTAAGATCTTATGAACTATGACCTTTTGAATTTAACGTAATTTTGAATCGATTCACTTTTTTACTGATAAATAAAAATGCTCACTCATTTTTCAGCACATTTGTTTTTGAGTTTCTTGAGCTGTTAGGTGGTGTGTGTTTTGCTATAGTACCGTAGGCGGATTTAGGGGGGGGGGCAGGGGGGCCCAGGCTCCCCCCCCCCCCCCNCTTGGCTGCCGCAAGCAAAACTGGAACAGCAACAGCATGAAGCGCAAAGAAATGTTGAGTAAGCAACTAGGATGCGGAAAAGGGGGTGCCCCATTTTTTTGCCATTTATTTTAGTCCATCGGCCGGTTGATTTCCGAACAGAAGATTCACATACCCGGCTCCCGCAACTTCGGGCCCATGCTGCACATACAATAGCGCTTTGCCCAATTCCCCGAGACAGCATGTTGGGCCCCCCCTTATGGTATCCTAGATCAGTCACTGAGTCCATTAAATTTTTCATCAGCAGTAAAGCAGAAACTTGTGTGGAAACATCTAAATGATTGTGAACCTCTCTCGTGGCCAAGAATAAGCAACCAGTGCTTTTGTCAAGCTATGAGTCAGTTTATGTTTTACGGTTCACAAGAGGAATTTTTTTGTTAAAACTTGTGAGATCGCAAACGCCAACCATTGATATCCGCCATAGGTTCTGAGAACTCGAACAGCAGGGTGAGTGACCTGTTAACGAGAGACATTTGTTTGCACTTATCATGGAAAATAGGAAAAATAACGGAAATAGTAATAATATTTGCACACCCCCAGAAATTGTTTTCAGATAATATCCATGTTCTAATGCACTCCCTTGTATACATTTACTAGCAAGACTGAGCTCAGGGGAGTAGGAGGGACCCTTGTGCAATGCTCGATTGTGTGCCATTAAAGCCAGGATTTGCGAAAATGGAAATCATATCCTTTAAACTCAGGGGGAATAAAACACTGTTTTAGAGAGTGAGATTGCCATCTTCCACTCTTGCTTGCACTCCACCTAGTGGTCTTTGTTACAGGAAGATGACTTCCTGCACAATGTCATGTTCCTACCGTGGACACTGTCAACCAGCCAACAACCTCAGCAACAGATTGCTAACACAGTCAGTGTAGAAGGCAATCTACACAAGGTAGGTCAATCTATGTCCTGACAGGTACTGTTGTTAGTAATGCAGCAACAGAAATACAAATCTTTTCATTATCAGGACTTTTTGTAACTTTCAAGTATTAAAATGCTTGTTGGTGAAATTCTCCTTTTTACAAGCCACGATAAAGACAGATTTACGATCAATGTAAAAATCATATACTAATGGCAAAAATCACTGAAGTTGCATTCGAGTGCGCTGAGATTTATTTGAGTGAAGTGAAATCCAGCATCTTATAGGCAAAGTGTGTGAGCTGGAACAACCATAGCACGGAACATTGTCCTAATTGAGCAAAGATCCCACTGGTGGGTCCAACTTATTCAAATTTTACGGGTGGCACAAGCTGGTGATAGCGTAACGTTAGAAGATGGTTACTTTGATGTTTTGTTTGTCAGCCATAACTCAGCTCTGCCCTTTTACTTCATTGTAGCACGGTCTTCTACGATAGAAGTCCAGGATTATGATATTCAGTTTTAGTGGGACATGTTCTTTATAGAAACTTTCTTGTGAAGAAAGCCAGGTGACACAATGCCACGTTAAATTATGCAAGGGAAGGGCAGCTGTTTGGCTAGTCAGCATATTAGTGTAGTATGGCCAAATCACCACCAGTTATAAGATTGGTCAGCTGGGCCGGAATTTTCAATCATGGGAGAAAATTCAGTTTCCCTTTCATAAGTGTAAATTCTTGCCTCAAGTGTCTCTAGATTGTCTTGTGTTGTGTAACATAGGCCAGATAACTCTGTGTTATGATTCAACTTTTAAGATTTTTAGTTCTGACTTCTTTTTTCTTTTGCATTTTAGACATGCCCTGGAGGTGGCTTTGGTCCAGTATCTGACGACGGTTACGGCGTCTCCTACATGATTATTGGTGAAACGAAGATTGTATTCCATGTGTCAAGCAAGCACTCAGCAGCTGCTACCAACTCAGAGAGATTTATGGACTATATCTTTGAGAGTTTTCGTGATATGAAAGAATTGTTTGAGAACTAAATGATATATCCTCAGTGTGGGGTATTCACTTTTTTGAGAAACTTTACCATTCAAAGTATTTTGCAAAGTATTTCAGGTAACGAGAGGCATAACCATTTTTGAGTAGATCAAGTTTACAAAAGAAAATTAAGTGAAAATTTAAGAAATTTATTTGTGGTTATGCGATGGGTTATATTAACTCCATTTTTTAAATATTTCGAACTAAATTTTAAGTATGCATATTGCCTTACCCCTTTAAGAAAGTGTTATCATTAAGCGAAACAGTATTTTATGTGTCTGGACAGATTTTCCATAGGAAACTGTAAGAACACTCTGGCTATTAATACTTCATGCACCATATAGTATTACATGTTCATTGATCACATTTTGGTTTTATCTTTTCTGTTTTGGTAGTTTTTCCACATTTGGTTTCAGTGATTTTCAAATCATCATATTAACAAAATTTGATGACATTCTTACATACAGTATTTGGGAACAGTGCAGTTTTTTATTTGCTTTTCAACTAATTCTAACAGTAGCGCGCCCCGTGGGACCCTTGGAGTTTCTCTTTACCTCTGTGTTGTGTCAATTATTTTCAGAATGGATTGGTGAAGCACAATGCTATTTTACGTATGTTATTATCGGACTACTCCTGAGATGTCTTCTCCTTGTCAGTAGCTCTTCCTGTTATGGGACTATTCCAGTTTTGGCACTGTGTTGCCTCTTGTCAATTGTTATTGATTTCACAAAATCTTTGTGTTAGTGGGAATTGACCGGTTTCTTTCAGTTTCCAGTACATTCCAACTGTGACAGCGCTCCAACTTGATTTTCATCATTTTCAGATCTGCTTAATGGAACTGCAGTAAAATATCCAGTTCAGGACACAATATTGCCAACAAGTGAAATTTTATTTTTTATCATTTTACGTTGAAAAATATGCAGTACGAAGGGCTTTTCAATCTTAAAGTTTTGTAACACAGGTTTTGAAATATTGTGGTCATTCACGTCAATTTTAGATGCTCTTAACAGGGTCATTTTGCCAATTCTTTTATGCAAAATTGATGAATTTTAAAGTAACAAATTTTGGGCATCAGACGCTAGGATCTAAGTTTCTTTGTTGCTTTAGAATGCAGCACATAGCTATGGGTGCATACCAACACTTTGTAATGCTCGTCAGTTCAGTGGGCTTTTGACTCGTGTGATCATTTTCATTAAATCTTTTGTGAAACTGGAACTGTATTTTAGATGTGAGTGTATATACAACTTTTTACACCAAAAACCAACGCATAACTGATTTGTGTGTTGTTAAATTTATGAGCAAGAACTGTCATATCGTATTTATTTGACAACTATATTATGTCAGATTAGTTCAAATAAGTCTGTTTTAGAAACTCGAACTAGACAATGTACTTATAAGTGCCGGTAATAAAATGTTGCCTCACTTTTTTTGCAAGTAACTTATTATTTCACAATTGTCTACATATGTGTGCATAGTTTGCATTTGGACTGAAGGTGACATGAGACTGTGTTCAGAGATTTTTCAATGCAAATCAGTTAACTGATAGTCTATTGTGATAAAGTACATAGTGTAGTGTTATAACTAAGGTTTATTAGTTAAGTTGACAATGCATTTGATTATGTAACTATTGGTCAACAGCACTGGAGTGCAGAATTTATAGGTGATAAGGTATAAACAGCTGGGTTGGATCTGACCTTGGCAAGTATTACTGTACGCGTAATTCCATCACAAAATTCCTAGGAGCCTTCCAGCTGTCAATCAAGAAAATGCTCATGTGTAATTGGGTGATGTGCTGTTTTTTTGTGTTGTTTCCACCAAGAATCGTCATTTTGTGTTGGTATCCAGTGACATGTAGTGATGCAACCACATGTCTCAGTTGGGTGCATCCTGGATGGAGAAATAGGTTTTTTACCATTCTGTACAACTTTATGGTAGAATCTTGCGAATTTTGGACAAAATCAACAGCCAAATTTGTTTTTTCATTTTGAAGGCTTCTATTTTTACAATAGGTAGTTCAGTAGTAGCTATGGAACGGACCTTCTTGAACACAGAAAAGCATTTTTCTGAACCCACATATGCATATTTGGGTGCACATTGCCATCTCCATCTGGGCGCACAGCATCCATTACTGTGTCTCCTAACCCCTTGGCAGGATCTTCATGAACTTTGGCATACGTGTTCCTTTGAAGCTGTAACAATGGAAGACTTTTGGACTGTGCCAAGCACCGCTCTGTCAATTTTAGTTTTTTGTATCCACCAAGTTCTTAGACATCTTTTTATGCAATGTAACAGAAAGGTTTCCAATATTTCAGACATATTCAACATTAATTTTTTGCCCTCTAGTGGACATATTATTATTTTTGTTTTTAGCGTGCACCTCTCTATCCACCAAACTGCTCAAAGGATCGTGGTGTAAACTTTGGCAGATGTGTTTCTATTGAGACCACGACAATTTTGGGACGGGTTTGACTGCTGTGGCAGCACCTAATGTCTATTTCTTGTGTCGATGGCTGTATCTCCTTAACCCTTTCAGCAAATTTGACAAGGGTACTCCTGTGAATGTGATAAATGACGACTTTCGGCGGATCTCACTAGCATTAGGACCCCTAGAGACACTAATAGGTTTTCGCATTCTTCCCTTTAGCTTCAGAGTTCCTTGACGGAATTTCATGAAATTTAGGAAATAGGTTTCTGTTAAGGAGGCAATGATGCTTTCCCATGTTGGCATGGAATTGTTGCATTCTGTGCCACCTAGTGGCCATTCCTATTACTTTTAAAGTCCGTTTTTTGGCATCCGGCTCTATATGCTAAACTGCTTTAAGGATCAATATGAAACTTGGCTGATGTGTTTCTTCGAAGAGCAGGACTGATGTCCATTTTCGGAAGGGTTTGACTATTGTTGCACTCCGTAGTAACATACCCTTTGCTATTCAGAAGTGCATTGTGGGTAGCACAAATCTATGGATTCGTGTGTAAAACAAATTTCATTTCTTCCATCGTGTTTTTTTTTACAAGTCGTGAAGATTAAGGAATTACATCTTTCTCCATTTCACTGGTGGTCGCATTTTCACAACTTCAACGCAGCGATATACCATGGTTTGAATCAGAATTTTAAGTTTGTATACATTTAGAACTCGTATTATAAGTTTGTGAAGAAAAATACCTTGTTTTATGTGTTGACTTGAAAGAATTAACATATTCACACACACACACACACAGATTTGATCACCAGGCTTCATTTACTTCCAAAAATTTACAAATTAAAACAGTTAAAGCCACAAACAGTGCCCACACATTTACTTAACATACTGAGCTTTCATTGTAATTTTACTCAATAATACTAGGGCAAATGAAGTTCATGGATTTATTTGGCAGTCAGGAGTCTACTTCATGAAAAATGTCTTAAGACATCAGAAATTTTGTCTTGTGCTTCACACAGCTATTTCAGAAAAGTAATTAAATCTCACTTGAGCGAAGGTGCGAAGTCTCTGAGCAAATACAAACATAGCTGCTAGTTACTGCGGTAATTTTCATAAATTATTTCTAGACAGCGATGTGCTTGCAGATACTTAGCTAAACCTTTTTTCAGCAATTGTGAAATGGGAGCGCAAGATCAAATTTCTATTTTAAGTCTCAAGTTCATGAAACAGCTCCTATGTTAGCCCATGCATAAGATTCGCCGATGCAAAAGATTATCTTTTGCGAACTTGACTAATTCTAGTTCTTGGGCATTTTTACTCAACTGAAGTATTCCTGTATGGGACTTAAAATTACACGTAAAACAAGTATCACATGATTGACCAAGAAGACTGATTTGCCAAAAATTATACAATTTTAACTATTTGTACTGTTTAGAACAACTTCGTTTAAAGAAATCAACACCAAAGGTAATAATCACACTAAATTCCAACACTCAAGACACTTGCAATAAGCAACTGGATTATCGTTAAAACCTCCAGATACTTCTGCAAATGTTCACACCAATAACAAAACACCCTGAGACAACCAAAAAAATCTTTATGAAATGTATTTAGACAAACTCCGATATCAGGCTCAGATCCAAGATGTTAATCCACAGAAAGGCAACAAATGGTCGAACATAGCGCTTATAATGGGTCAACTGGAGTGATATGAAAGAGGTGAAGTGGTCCTGACTACTTGTACCTCTGGATCCATGCCTGAATATTTACGTGAACCACTACGACAGAACTGTATTCAAGTGCTGAAAAACTACTTTGAAAAAATCCAACTATTGCTAAACCATGTCTTGATTGTACTGCTCGTCACCATAGCCCTTCAAAATCACGCCCCTACTCCAAAAAGCATTGTTCACTATTCAATTAAAGTTATGTATGACCCTGTTGACAAGTGTGTACATTCATCTGCATTAGAGAAGATATTGAAACTCAAAGTGTGCATGAAACACGAGACATCAACACACAGGTTACGCAAGGTTCTCCTCAAATGATTCGCCATATCGATTCCACTGGTACCACATTCATGTTATTCTTTGCGAGCCATATGTTTTTGAAGGACTCAAACACTGGGTCAATTTCAATGCTTCAAAAAGAATGTTTGGATATTTGTTTCATATAAAGACAAATTCATGAAATCCTAACACAGAAAATAGGTAGAAATAATGTTTTAGTGAAGCCAAGCAAGGTTGATTTGTAACATGAGCCGACAAAAAATCCGAAGAGGAAATCCACTCTCAGCACAATGCTGCACCCAGTCTCACAATAGAAAACTGGGTCAAAGTTTATTGTGCTCAAAATCAAAGAAACCAGGGCGCCTATGTCCATTGGGTGGGTTTTCAAATTTGCCATATTCGGCTAAAGCAAGTATCTGCAGAACTATAGAATTTAAATATTTTCTGAAAGCCTGTAGAATTTTTTTAATTAATGATATAAATCTGCTGTTGACTACCCAAAACAGGAATGAACAATCAGCAAATCAAAGATATCAATAACATGACCCAATTTCGTTAGACAAATATGTTCAAAAATGTCGTCACGGTTTTCTAAGTTATTGTTTCCTTTTTTTGCAAATGGTCATTTTTTCATTAAAATAACCAAAGCCATATTTTTCATAGCCCTCATGCATAGGTGTACCATTTCAAAAACAATTCTTATCACTTTGAAGAACAGAGCATAAACGATAGTATCTGAAAGTTTCATAAGAATCTAATGGGCCATTCCTGAGATATGACATTCCGAATTAGCTAAATTAGTGCATTTTTTTAGGGTAGGATCCTACGTAACTTTAAAGCAGAATGTTACCTTTTTGAAGACATTTTGGTCAATTAAGCATTTTTAAATATACTCTGAAAGGTGTTTTGAACATTTTTTGTCAATTCTAATGAAAACGAAATTAACACTTTTTCAAACTGTTTGAGAGACCCTGATTAAGTCGCACAATGCAAAAACTGCACATCTGAGAGGCTAAATCACTACTGTTTCAGTTTCCTTGTTTCTGGCTTCAGGCTGAGACGAGAAATTGGTGGTTATTCAAAATGGAAATGTGAGTGAATACAGCTTGTTCAGAGTGACCGTCATTCCATTTCAGGGTTACATATCAAGTGTGAGGAATTGTTATTTCGTTAAATTTCATTTTTATTAAAATCTACTAAAAAGGTTCAAAATACTTTAAAATATGCCAAATAGACCAGAAATGTCTTATAAAGGGAGTCTCCATTTAACTACGTCTGTTCTACACACAGAAAACAGTATACAGACATTGACAGCTACTCAACTAAGAGTAATTCGGTGGGAGGTGCACCAACTTTAAATGGCTTTAAACAAACACACAACATATACTTTTACTAAAATAAATTTAACAGCAGCGTCACAGAAATACAAATTTCTAATCTAATAACCAAGTAAATATTAAAATACAGTAGAAATCACATAAGTCGGACATACCTATGTCATATTTTTGCTTAAATAGGACTAAGTTCTACTTTACTGTTGTTCTAATTCATTTACTTGGCCTTTTGCATATATCATACTCGGATAAAATCTCTTACTCCGGTTGGATCTGACTTATGTGAGTTTAACTATATAGTAGCTTAATATCAATATAACTGTCAGCCATGTGTTAGGGACTTTCCGTCAAACAAGACAGAATTATTTAAATGTTTCTCCATTCCAACGCTTGGTTCTCCAAAGTTGACCAGAACTGTGCAGCAAAAGATAATGAAGGATGAGAAAGCCCGCCTCGTTTGACCGAATACCGGTAGTCCTGCAGCACACGAGTCAGCTAAGTTAATTTATGTGCTCAGTGAATAGAGCTGATGGTGTGAAACTTCTAACGAAAGTCTTCCAGAACGCAATAAAGCCAAAGCTATACACGACAGTCTCTGACAGATGACATTTAGATTAATGACAAGTTGATGGTCGATTACAAAAAGTCTATCCGTTGCTATTTCTTCTTCTGCTTCCTTTGACTTTCTTTCTCTTTTCTTTGTTGTTTGGCCTTTTTCTTTTCTTCACGAGCTTTTTCCTTGCTGCGAAGATTAGCGTATAATTTATAACCAAAAAATCCTGAAAAAAAAACGAAGTACAGTACTTGAATATGCCGCAGATTCACAAGCCTGAGTCAACGTGCATTACTCATGATCTGACAAAACCAGCACTAGCAGTATATTTGGAAATTATGATTTGGTGGTCCCTCACTTAAGCAAACCAAACAGTCACTCAACTATGCCTGTTATTCAGTGGATGAAACTGGCTACGAAAATCAGGAACCGTGCATTAAAAGGTCGTTCTTGCCAAATGCTATGTTTGCAGATTCTGAGAACCACGCGATGGTGCTTGAAAAGCGATATTTCTAGAATAATCCACTCCCATACTGGTACACAGAACAACAAATACAGCACAGTATAGATATTGGGGGTGCGTTCATTTAAATAGTAAGACAACACTAGCATGTATTATCTTAGTAATATCTGGTCAGAGTTATCTCCACATAGTTACCGCATGCAGGTATTTTCCGATGGAAAACCGTTGCATAATCTTGAATAATGCAGGCAGTCAAAAGCATTGCCAGATGATCAGTCATGTAAGTAAGACTATTAATTTGTTATCATAAACAATTGTTTTTCAAACCCACATTAAATTTCAGTTCTCTTTACTACAAGAACAGTTATTTGGCAGTTTCTGGTGAGCTGTCACGTGGTCAAGTCCATGTTGCCACCAGGTGACTGGGGGTAGATTTTTTATAAATATTGCATTTTGATCACCTGACCTGTGCAGAGAACTTCAACTGGTTATTTTAACTGAATAACACACGTTACAAAGTGACCATCTGGTTTCCAAATTTAGCATCAAACTAATCAAACCGTCTTTACTGCCAATCAGTCAAGCACAAGGAATCACACATCAAGTGATTCAATTCGACAACGCCAACTGATAACAATGGCCAGTGGCAATACCTTGAATCACAGGTCCCCAAGATGTACCATGATTTCTGATAATGCTCCCATTACCAGAAAGCAGACATGAGCGCTTTTTTGGAAACAAGAACTGACTTGTGATGAAAATGCATAATACTGCAAATCTAGTGTGTTGAGGGGCCCTGAGAGTATCACCGTAAGATGTTACGTTATATGGGTATTTAAGGATCTGGTGGGAATTTTGAGCACTACCTTGTCATTGTGTGTCGTGGTCACCTTTTGGTGTTATGCATTAAAGGGATCATATTTACTTTACTAATTCAACAGTTCACCTAGTAAAATCATGGGCTTGACTTTTCTCCTTTACTTGTATTCAATTTGATAGGTAAACTGACGAGACAAAATGAAAATACTATGTAATTACTGGCAAAGAGCACTTGAATAAAAATGTATATCACTGCCTTTACACTTTGTGGTTCTTGAAAGGGCTGTTTTGTGCATGAGCTGTCCAGTTTAGGTTGACAAGTGACACTTAAGTATCAAATTACACTGCACTGGTATTTCTCGCCCGTGTCCAGTGTTTCTGTGTTTCTCAGTTACCGGACCCCTGGCATGAGAGTCGAGCGTTCAAACCATTCGGCCAAGAGTCAATTGCCTACTAACAAGTGATTTGGAGAGACTTTAACATCACGGCCAGACAAGATGTCACCACTCCTCTCGGAACATAAGTCAGGAGCCATGTAGCATGCAGCCGAGGAGTGGCAACTCCTAGACTAGATAGTGCCTTCGTCTCGACTGGCCCAAGTAGAGATGGTGATACTCCTATGCGAATTATGCCTCACGCTGATTAAAACATCTAAGTCACATTGCCTTAAGTTCATTTAGTGCATAGAGGGACACCTTTGGAGGCCATTGATGTCTTTAATCCCTTTCAACTTGAACAAATACTCCCCTGATCAAACTTTTTTAAAGCAATCCTTTGTTCAGTTGCTCCTAGCGCGCGCAGTGTAAAAATAGGAGCACGCGCAACGTAAAAATGACCAGTTACCAATTTGAGCAATTGAACAAAGGACTGCTCGAAAAAAAGTTTGATTATGAGTATTTGTTTGAGTTGGAAGGAATTGAAGACATCAATGGTTTCCTAAGGTGTCCCTCTTAATGTGGAAAAGGTACTTTTAGCAATGTGACTTTGATGTTTTAATCAACGCACGTCATAATTTGCCAACATTTCCAGTGTATGAAGTGCCTATATCAGCATCACCATCTCCACTTAGGCCAGGCTAGGCAGTGGCATTATCTACTCATAGATAAGACATGACTTATTGTCAAGACTGTGTACTGGCTAACTCTAGCGTAACTTGCAGAAAATTTTGTAGCGTACAAGATGGATATTACAAATATATGTGCCTAGAATGTGTCACCACCTAGCCTCCATCAGGCTGCGTATAAACAGGACAGCAGAATCATGTTTCTGAGAGTGCCATTCCTGAAAAGCGACAATTCTTTTTGGTAAGCAAAAGCAATTTGAAAGTTTAAAAAATTGTTGTTTACAAAAAAGCACCCAGGAGGATTTATCAGAAATCACCAGAAATATTTTTAGGCACTGGTTGCCTAATACCAGTGCCAGTGGATCTTATTTAGGGAACCAGTTTCTATTCAGTGATTGCAATCACTGAGTAACGGGCATGTTATTTAGAGGATGAAACTGGTTCTCTAAATCAGGGACCGCTGTATCCAACTAGTGCCGTTCTTTACATAAGGGTCCATTGATAACCGACCAGTGTCCTATATTTTTTTGAAAATTAAAATGTAGATCATATGACAATGTATACATATTATTACCAATAACAAAGGACAGAGCCATAGGGATTGATTTTTAAGAAATATCTCGAGCATCCGAGCCCGGCTTGAATTGAAATTGATTCTCAAACCCGTACGACAGTCTATGCAGTATGCTTAAACTGACACGGCATACTCAACAACAAGAATCACACACCCATCAAACCAAGAACTATAATTGCAGGTATAATAAAAATCGAGTTGTCGATTCCTTCCTTTAACGGACCATCTCCAATCTCAACCATAGTTCAATTTGGCAAAATCTGCCACGAACTCGAATGCAGTCCAACACAGCAGACAAACCGGAAAAAAGATGGAGAACGTGGGGATCGAACGTGGCATAGTAAATAAAGCAAATATTTTACATCAGATTACTAACTCTAATGTCACACCTATTTTAGCACAAACGCATTCGAGTGATATTTTGGTCACTGTTTGGTTATTTTCTTTTTTTCTTTTTGAGGCTCTTTTGTCGAAATAATTTTCATGGTACGCCGCGCCACCTGTAGGTAATGTTTGGTATTTGCCAACAGCTTGCACTCCTCAACTCTACATCTGCTTGCTGTCGTGGTAAGCCACACTCGATACCTGTGTTAGAAAGTAAGTATGTAAGTTCTGTCTCAAATTCTTTCGATCATTGTGAAGCACATGTCACTGCAGTTGTCTATTTTTCTCTCCGAAATTGGAAGTCTTGTGAGCTTTATTGTGAATGTCGATCCGACGGTCGTGTTCATATCGTAATCAGACGTAATCTGACTTCAGTCTTCACTCTTCAGTTGAAGTCTCGGATTTAGCAAGTTGGCCTTGCCAGCCCTTGCCTTGGGACAGACCCCTACGCCATGTTTGGACAAGCCCAAGGGCCCATCGTCTGCAAGTATGCCTGCCAACTAACTATACACTCTGTCTCGGTGTCGTCTAGGTTAACTCCGATACATTTTACTAGTTCCGAGCAATTTTGCAGAGAACATTCAAAGAACTTTGAATGGATAAGTATAAACTTACTGTCTATTCAACTTGTGCTATTCTTGGTTTATCCTTGGAACAATTTTGAAAGTGGTAGAGCTGAAGATGGATATCTCAAGAAATTTGGTAGAGTTTCTGCCTAGGTGAACCATGAAGTTTAATTTTTAATCAAATCAGAAATCTTTTGTTTTCAATTTCATAGTTATTGAGAGCATTCTGCATGTTCTTTTTAAGTGTAACAATTTAAAACTTAGCACCAAAAGTTTTGAATAAAAATGCAATTAGCTAGATCTAAAAATCGGATGCATTCTAAAAATCTCAAATAAATGACATCAATTTGCATTCCGTTGCATTCAACGTCATAGTGTACCGGCCGATTTGTTTTAGTACAGTACAGACTCGTTTTGACTTCACCAACACTCAGAAGGCACAATTTAGACCCCAAGTTGGCTCAAAGTGCACAGTCCCATGAAAACGTAAAAGATGAATCTAAAATCTTTTTCCACATTGAAAACATCCAAATGAACTGTCGACAGTACCACCATCTCAACTGGCCCAGCAGAGACAGTGGTCATCCCATATGGCCGTCCTAAGTGGGAAGCTTTTTGGCAATTTATGCCTCGATCGCACTGATTAAACCATCAAAGTCATGTTGCTATAAGTACCTTTTGCACATGATAGAGGAATAACTTAGGAGGCTGTTGATGTCTTTAATTCTTAAAGCTTGAACAATTTATACTTCCGCAATCCACCATTTTTCGAACAGTCCTTCGTTCATTTACCCAAATTAGCAACTGGTCATTTTTACACAGCTCACGCCAGGGGCATGAGGTCAACCTTTTAACCAGGCCGAAGGTCAGAGCTGGTGCTGTCATTAGTTAACGAGTAATTTATTTCCTCATTATTTTCGATTACTATGTACATGACGGAAAATGTCAACGAATTTCAGTTACTTTATGTGGTAAGCATATTTATGTGGTTGCGTGGTAAGTTATGGGCTTATCCTTCCACTTGATACTCTATTTCCATCAACCTTACATGATTTGCATGGCATTAATTCCACTTCCACGTGTGAGGTTTATCGGGCATGCGTGAGGTTTATCCGGCATGCGACTAATGCCTGAGGGTGCAGGGTTAATTGTGTTGTCCCACAATTCTGTCTTCAGGGTCACTTGTTGGAGGGTGTTAACAATCAGTGATAATTTCACCCTAATAAATCTGATCGTGTTGTGGTGTCTTGAGAGGCTAATGAGGAACACACAAATGCAAAGTTGGGCAGTCTTATCATGGTACAATTTCCTTATTGTTTCTAGATTATCCAGAAGACCTACGTGTTAACTATGGTTTCATTTGTGATGTATGTTTGCTTTGTAACCAACAAAGTATATACCGTAAACGTTCGGGTTAACGCCCATGCTCAGTTAACCGCCCACCCCCTACTTTAGGTGGATTTTCGATTTAACCGCCCACTGCTCGGTTAAGCGCCCCCCTGCAATTTTTGAAGATTTCCAGTTAAGCGCCCACCTCTCGGTTAAGCGCCCATCCCCGACTTTTAAAGAATGAAGATTTAGCGCCCAGTGCTAAGGAAACGCGCGATTCCCCGACTTTTAGAAAAAGATCGATGATCACAATGAGCGCAACGACGCCGGGCCTCCGAGACGGTGGTTTAGCAATGTGAATTGCAATTATACAAGTAACGAGTTATTGTCTTGGGTCATGGACTCACTTCAAAATATAATACTTGAACGTTTTTGTCACTTTATTTTCTTCCCATGTTTGCAAAGTTTAAGAACGCCGCCGGCGTCAAAACCTCCGCTTTCAGCGACTTTGTCTGCCGCGCTGAGTTTTCGTCTGCAGTGCACTTGATAAAACATATATTCGAAAAAATCAGGCCAGAGAAATGAGACAATGGTTAAAAGTATATAGTCATGCCCGTTTCTGTTACTTAGGACTGTCGCTATTCTCTTTTGATGTGTGACTTTGTAGTGGTGCACGCGCGCAAGTTCCCACACTTTGGAGTGCATGTTACCTTGACACCAACATGTGATTGACAGGTGACTCGCACGTAGGCCCTACGCGCGTGCTGAATCCCGCCGCTATCTTTGGCCATAAAAAACGAGATGCATATTGAAAGAGGCCGTTATATTACTTGACGGCATTTCCAAGTCACGATTGTCAGCCGACTGAGACATTGCGCGCTAACAACGGGACCGAACAGTGCCGCAGTGCGATATTGCAAGTGATATAAATAGGATAATCTGGACATCTTGCATGAAAAATAAATGTTTTTCCACCACGAAGTTTGGTAAGGTGATCGTTTATGAATTGAAACATCGCTGTTTTGTAGCGTTTTATCACATATTTATGCCGTAGCTCGAAATTTTATTCTTGATTGACGAGTGGCACACGGCCGCTTAACCCCGATTCTTGTCTTGGGCCTACTTCTTTGCCGAGCATGTTTGGCGCAACGGCAAGTGAGCAATGCCGGCAGTCGAGATAAAACAGCAAGCCACAGAACCATACGCTGCAAATGTCATTGAGTCACGGAGTGTTGACTATAAATATCCCAAACACAAAAAACATCTGAATTAAGGTTTTCAAACTTTTATTACAACCAATTTTAAAACTGCTCTCTGACTATGAACTTGGCAGCTAGTACGAAACTGTAACCATAAATCTTATGTCTGCAGTGACCTCTGCAACACGTGAAGCTTGCACGCGCGCACTTTAGCAATCCAAGTAGAGGCTGCGTGGTCACTGGTCATCTGCGCTCTACACTACAGGGCTAAATAACAAGACCGCAGGACGGCACGGGGCTATTACTCAGCAATTCTGTAAATTTAATAGTGAATAATCAATCTGAGGGCATGATAACCTTTGTTAGGATCATCTGCTGTTACGACATTTTTCCCGTCATGTGGCGCTTGCCTGTCGTAATAAGCGCCCATGTTCGGTTAACCGCCCACCCTGGATTTTTTGAAGTTTCACGTTTAAGCGCCCATGTCTGGTTAACCGCCCACCCCCGATTTTTTGGGTTTGCCAATTTAACCGCCCAGGGCATTAACCCGAACGTTTACGGTATGTAATTATACTTACAGTGCCATAGTCAGCCGAATCAGTTCAATCGCCTTTACTAATTTCACATGTATGCCTACTTGACCAGTGTTGCTAGCGTAGCAAGAGGATACACTATGAGAAAGTAACATGCAAACATGCCGAAACTTAATTCTAATCGTCAACTAAGCCAGTGTAATAGTTCAGACAGTTCTGAGCTACGGGCGAAATTGAATAGTTTTGAATGTCTTGCAAATGAGTTGCCATACAGTGACAGGATGTGGTAGCAAGTCCAGAGAGCAGTGATTACTGGATCACAAGTTAAATTTAAATTGGTATCTGACCACGACTTTTTTACGGATGTGACTGCCACTGTGCTTCCTAGTGACAATTTTAGTTCTTTCAATTTTTCACGAAGTTTGGAGAATAGGTTTCTGTTATGGAGATGACGGCGTCTTTCCATTTTGACATGGATATGACGCCACTTAGCAGCCATTTTTTTATTTTCAAGTCTAGCTTTATTTCCTTCGTTTGTCTCTGCATCTGCCAAACTGCTCAGAGTATCATCATGATATTGGGAAGTTGTGTTCACACCGACAAGAGCATTACTGATGTTGATTTTCAGATTGTTCCAATACTGTGGTGCCTCCTAGTGGTATGTTTTGTATCTGTCACTATTAATATAGATCTCCCAAGCCTGGTACAAGATCTTTGCGAAATTGGCAAGTGAATTCCATTGATTTTACAGCGGATAGACAGTTACAATTTCCACTTTGTCTTTTCAGGAAATGCGGCAGATAGTTTTCTAATTGTGGGGCCAATGTCGCCTTCCTATTTTCAGACAAGTTGACATATTTTGAGCCAAACCGTATGTGGTGCAGTCGTGGGCTTTTGTTATATTTATGTACCCTTAAAACGAATGCTTGTACTTTAGAACCTACTTTGCATGTGTTCAGGAGCTGGAGCACTGTTTTGTCATGATCCTGATTAACTGTCTTATTGTTTTAACGTGAGTTTGTTGATGTGGTTAAATTCAACTTGGTCTTAAATATACCATTTTATTTCGGTTTAATCTTATCTTTGCATCACATTGCTAAAAACATTCTTGCTCTTGGAAGATTGCCTATTTCCTGCTGGTCTATTGTTTAGTTTTCACATTGCTAAGTAATTTTTGCATGGATTCTGGGTCATTCCTAGGACCAGTATGAAATTACTGCCGGATTATTCTCATCACACATCACAGAATTGGGGGGAAATGCTCACTCAGGGTTCACTGAATCCATTTTTAAGCTGACTGTGGTTAATATAGCATTTTATGACCAGAAGCAACTCTTCCTCATTGGAAAGTAATTCCCATAGATATAGAGACAGCTTGCATGGCTATCACGTCACTTAGTATGCGTGTAGTAGGGCAGCTATTTTGTTGTGTGGAACTGAGTGTTATGGACCGTGCGAGTCTGTGGGCTAAAAAGCTGAAGATTATCTTGGAAACGTTGGTTCGATTATTTTTGTATTTTTTCCAGTCCTCACTTAAAGTATCCTGCTAAAAATGCTCAGTTTATTTTTATTATAATTTTTCCTTTTTATCAGTATTTTGGATTTAACATACCAAAGTTCCTTTTCCGCCTATGACCATGCAGGTTTGTTTCTCTCCCTCCCTCCCTCCCTCCCTCCCCTTTCGCTCCCTCCCTGCCACCCTCCCTCCATCCCATCCTCTCTCTGTGTCTACTATTAGTTCCAGAATGACTATCACCCATGCTGGCTTCACTGGCTCACATTGAAATTCAGCTTTGATTAGAAGCAGTAAATATTTTCCAGTTTGGACAGTCTCTAAAATGTGGACTCTGAAATTCAAGCCAAAAATTAATTTTCTTGCTTCTGAAGTTTGCGACGTTGGTCATTTTGGCATTCATTGTATTTCTAAAATATTGGATGCTACATTTTGTATCACTAACGTCTATCATAAAATTGTCGAAAGTGGCTCAATCTCGTATGTAGGGCCCTTGAAAAATGGCCAACGTCATATTAGAAATGACTGATCAGATTCATATGAAACTGTCAAATACGCATGCTTTATGTGTTGTTAGGAATTGTTTTTGAAATTTACCGTTTTTGCAGGAGGGGCTATCGAAAATAGGACTAAATATAGTTTTCGTGAAAATCCCAAAAAGAGCAATGAAAACGAAATGATAATTTTGGGAAAATCCTAAAATAGTTAGCATTTTTGAGATTTTATCTTGAGCATAAATATCAAATGAAATTTGGTCATGTCATTGACACCGTTGTTTTCCTATAGACTGATTCACCTTTCTTTTTTGCTAGTTTTTTTAAATGACACGGTCACGTGGCCCAATTAATAGCACAATGACGTGAAGACAAAAATCAAATGTTACAGCCTTTTTACTTTCAGAAAATATATACTTTTACCAAGTTAAAATTTATATTTTTGTAGATATAAGTTTGACTAAATACACTGACAAGTCGACAAGGTCCTACCTTCAAAACCCAAGGTTGTTTGTGCTTACCAAAAGGCTCACAAAAGCTCATAAATCTGACATTATCGATGTGATACCCACCTGGTCATGGTTTCTTTGATCTGGAAGAACTTTTGTAATTATTGTGTAATTCTCTTGTAGGGAATGGCCATTTTGCAAGCATCTATTTAGGTGTGATAGCAAAGAAGCATGGTCATCACTAGACAACACCAGCTGATTGTGGCTGTGGGCAGCTTGCTGGTGTTCATTTTGTATTGGTACTCTGGTTACATTCTATGGTATACACGGCGGAATGGATCAGGCAATGACTCAAAGGTCCCTTTTGATGAAGAAAATCCTTATGTGTTCCAGTCCCGTAAGATTGCTAAGGAAAAACTCCAGAATATTCCCAGTGAATGGATTGATGCTAAAAAGTGCCCAGCATGTTATGGCATGAGCCTGTGTGATGAGATATCCAGGGAGAATATCAAGATTGATATTCCTAGCAAACACACAAACCTGTCTCAAAGAGGAATTTATTTTGGGATGTGGGCGGACTTCCCTGTGGTTATAAAAAGACTTGTTAAAAATGAGACAGAGTTCAACATGTTCGACAAGTTTATTTGCACCAGTGCAAAACTTGATTTAAGGTGTGATGTGTCAAAGGCCATCCTTCACACTCCAATGGTTAAAGAAAAGAAAATCTCATCCTCCTTTGCTAAAGAGGCCTTTGTTGCTATACATACTGATCACCAAAGGATCTTCAGGTGAGTGTGAATACAGGTTACTGTGATTTGTGCTTTGCTTACCTAGTCAACCAGAACTTGGTGTTAAAACAAATTAGGGCCTGTTCACTATTATTGCCATTTTCACAAGCGTTACAAACTGTACGCTTTTGGGTGCAAGGGGTTGGTTCTAGTGCTGCCTGCTTATGTTTCTCCCATCGTAAGAGGAGTGATGTCAAATAACATAGGTCAACGTTTTAATTGTTTTTACTCATTGTGAAAATAGATGAAACAACCAGTAGCAGAAAAACTAAATACACAAAACAGCTTATTACTTGGCGGAATTCTTCGAATTCCGACAAGTATGATGTTCTGTCGTCAAGTTTTTTTTGTTCGCACTCTACAGGTCGCAATTTTCGTCCGATTTTCACGAAATTTGCGCACGCCGTGTAGATCGGGAAGTACTGGAACGCTATTGTTTTTGGTCATGATCGGATACAAAATGGCGGACGTGGGGGCCATTTTGTATCCGATTTCCCATTCAAATGCTCATAGAGGCCGCATTTTTTGACGTACAGAGCTGAAACTTGGTACGGTTATTATAGAACACGTGCTACAGCTGTTGTTACGAAAGACCTAGTTCTTTACGATATTCCTCCTTTGCCAATGTTCCCCAAAACTGCGATGTCAGTCTATTCCAATATTTCCTGGCTCGCATTAATGCTCCCTAAGCCCATGCCCGTAGCTAGATGTGTGCATCTCCTACCCACTATCGCCAATTTTCAGTCAGTCTACGTCGTAGATATTTCAGACTCGAATGGTAAGAATTTTTGTTCAGGCTGAAACTGGCTAATGTATAAACAAAATTATTCTGGATGGCTAAAATGGGGATGTGGAAACGATAACTCACACAGTCACGCTTATGTGGGGGCTGACGCAAGTATTAGTAAAGAACAGCCAGCGACATTAGTTAAATCTGCTAATGCCAGTTTGACTGAGATGCAATAAGCGAAAAACAAAATTTGACTAGCAGTTTTTTATTACCTCAAGATGATACACAAACATACATTATTGCCAACCTATGAATTCAGAAATCAATAGGCAGCAACGAAATTGGTAACTCAGTAAGGCACTTGTACTGTCTCTTCGGTCGCCACACGTCCTCTTTAACCCGGCAGTTACATTCATCAAAATATTGAGAATTTGACATCTTTCTGTGAGTTGTGAGATTTGTTCAAAATACAAGAGTTTCCCACCTTTATAGAATTTGGAGGGTTGGCAAAACCATTGTCTCATTTCTCTGGCCTGATTTTTTCGAATATATGTTTTATCTAGTGCACTGCAGACGGAAACTCAGCACGGCAGACAAAGTCGCTGAAAGCGGAGGTTTTGACGTCGGCGGCATTCTTAAACTTTGCAAACATGGGAAGATAATAAAGTTACAAAAACGTTCAAGTATTATATTTTGAAGTGAGTCCATGACCCAAGATAATAACTCGTTACTTGCATAATTGTAATTCACATTGCTAAACCACCGTCTGGGAGGTCTGGCGTCATTGCGCTCATTGTGATCATTGATCTTTTTTCTAAAAGTCGGGGAATCGCGCGTTTCTTTAGCACTCGGCGCTAAATCTTCATTCTTTAAAAGTCGGGGATGGACGCTTAACCGAGAGGTGGGTGCTTAACTGGAAATCTTCAAAAATCACAGGGGGGGCGCTTAACCGAGCAGTGGGCGGTTAAATCGAAAATCCACCCAAAGTAGGGGGTGGGCGGTTAACTGAGCATGGGCATTAACCCGAACGTTTACGGTAATTCCAACTGACAGTTTGCTAAGTACTTGACATCAGACTTGGGAAGTTGACTTGTCACCTTGGTCTCCAGTACTTCCAATTACTGTCAGCTCCTCCATGAACCAGAAACCATTCCTACTCTGAGTAAGGAAGCAGCTGAGGCCAATTTATGGCTGATCAAAAGTTATTTTTTGATGCTTGGGGGTTTATAGTCGTTTTAAGTTAGTTGGTACCTATTTTTGTAATATTTTATAGATTTCTCAGGCCGTCAGATTTAGTGTTTGTGTCATATTCAGATAGTGTAGTTAAGTGACCAATACAGTGGCTGTAGTTATTAGAGACAAAGTGCAGTACACTGTACCGATCCTTCTTCACTTCATTTGTGCTTGCCATATGTCAAAAGTGCCTTGAGCTAAAGCGCACTCAATCAAATTTAACAATATGAAAAGATGACTTGTAGATGACCAGCTTAATGGATACAGAAAGCCCACAAGTCACCTCTGAACACAGCTGGTTAGCTGAGACTCTCCAGCTGGGAAACACTTCAATGAATAACTTATCAATACTAATGCCTGGCTGTTGTATGTTTGAATCTCACTTAATAGTTGTGGTATCCTGGTCATGTCTAAACTACAGTACCAACCTGTCCTAGAGCAACCTGTGTGCATGTAACTAACTGTATGTATTGATAAGGTGGGGAAAGTTGGCACACATGTACCAAGTTGTCCTGCATAAATGGTGTCCATGCTTCTGTTAAACCTAGTGACAGCTTGTAAGTTGTCACATGTGTGGGTTTTCTCAACATAAGTAGTGTCCATGCACTTATATTAAACCTAGTGACAACTTGTTCCAGGTGCGAGTTGTTCTAGACTGTGGACTGCATGTCTGATGACCGGGCATTGTGTGACTTTTTGACAATACCAATTGTCTGATATTTGAGAGAATTGTCTTACATTTAGTTTGAAAGGTGAACCAATCTACAATTGATGATGTCACCTGTACAAAGAATGATGCAGCTCACAACACACAAACGAGTGTGAGCTAAAGGCAACGTACTGTCATCTGCATAGTTACAGTTGGCAGATAATAATATTCAAGATAATCTTGAATCTCAAAAAATGAAGTCTCATTTTTAAAAAAGTAGTCTTTATTTTTATTTTTTGCACAACTTATGAACGTTCTCGTATATCCCTATTATCATTAGTGTCTTCTTCAAACATGAAACATATTTAAAAAATAATTGCAATGTCTTAGAGAATATTGCACGTTTCTTAGTATCTTTAAGACTCTTTTCAATTTGAAAAGCCCTTTCTGAGATTGAGGATGTTTCCAGCTCATAACCGTTGGCTCTGCTTGTTGTACAACATTCTAAATGTCTTATTTCAGACCATCATTATGTATGACAGACAAACTTGTAGCTGAATTCAAGGAAGCATTTTTTTCCAAAGTTCCCTTCCACATGACGGAAGATGAACCAATCTTATCCATGATGTATACTAATTTAGTGTTGAACCCAGAGGGACTCATGCTTTCCGTAAGTACACATAAACTGGTTTTAAAAGAATAAATTGAACTTTGTCATATTTATGGCAAAAAGCCACAGATGGAAAATACTGGTTCACTGTTCAGGCTAAATTGGGCATTTAGTTGAGTATGGGTGCTTAAAAACAAGTTTTTGGAATAGTTGGGGTTGGGGGTGGCCACTTACCTTGATGGTCGGGGAGTTTCATTGATGTCAGATTTCACATGAAATGTCAAATTAAAAATCAGCTGATTGTTGACAATACAGTAAGAAGGTTAGTGCCTAGAATGAAGTAATCACATGACATAGCTTGTCACATGCTGTATCTTTTCATTTTCCAATACAAACATTACTCGTCTGCTGCTTACACGAACGCTTTCGCCAGTTTTTATACATGAGTACAACTAAATTAGAATGCAGATGAGCCAATAGAACCACTTCCTATCTCCTTCAGTAAAGAGCAGGAGAGTACGCGTATTTTCCCGCTCGAATTAGGCAAGGTTTCACTAAAACTGACATCAGGATAAGGAACTTGTCTTCTTTTTGTTAGTTAAAATTCTCAGGAAACACAGGTGCTTTTAGAGATTTCTCAGGCGTTCAAGTTAGGGTGGGTTGTTAGCCAAGTATGAGCGCTTGAAAGTGAAAATTTTGAAATTTTCGGGTGGGTAGTAAGCCTCCCATTGGCCTTAACCCAGACGAGTGTGGTAATACTAAATCATTGGGAAGTTATCCAGAAATTTTTGCATCAAAATTTCATTGATTTTCAGTGAGAAGTAAAGTTGTCAACTTTGAAAACTGCTGCTGGGTATATGAAATCATAAACCCCAGACAAAATATTTGTTAGGTGACTACGGGAAGATTATTGTGTCGCTGAGAGTAATGAAATTGCTGATGTCTCCCGATTTGTTCAATTGAAATGGACGGCAAATTATTTTCATTGGTATTAATATAATACAGTTTGTCCATTTTATGTTTTCTCATGCTCAGCTGTTAAAGCTACTATGTACTTACATTGAAGCAACTCTGATGAGCTTGAATAACAATAAGTTATTGCTTGAGATGGGGGTCAATACATTAACTTAAAGGAACATTCTTGTGGAGAAAAGTTATTTTACAGAAACTCACTAATTCTGCAGTAGCAGGCGATCTAATGCTCTACCGCTGAACCCAAGTGTTTAACATCAGAGTTCGGTATTTTAAGTGTTTAAATGGTAAAGATACCGGCCTTGATTTCAGTGAATGTCTGGTAATGGTTGGATATAACATGCGCGTATTTTGAGAACCAGTTTTCTGCACTGAATAATGGGCATCAAACTGGTTCTCAAAATACAAGCACGTTATATTCGACTATTGCCAAATGTCTGGCAGACAACAGCAAGGATTGACACTTTGCCACAAAATCATATACCGGGTACACAATGGATTTTGTTATTTTATAGTTCTGATCAAAGCTAATGGCTTCAAGAAGTCTATTCTATTTAATAATTATCCCAAAATTGTGTTTTTCAAGTCGCAAAAGTGACAATATCTCAGTCTTTAAGAAGCTGATTGTTTCCCCAAGCCCAGAAATCACTTCATAGCAGCTTTGACAATTTGTGTTGTAGTTCTTGACCAACGACAATTCGTTTCATGATATGGTCTTTCCTAAACTGCTGGGTGCCTGTGGCCGTGTCGTTGTCGTGGAAGATGCAGGCCTTCCTCTGGAAACCTGTCTCACCGAACCATTTTACAAACGAGCAAGTGTGGCCTTGGAACTGATATCGTTAGTTGAACATTTCACGGTAACTATTCATTTACGTTTTTATGCACTCATATCAACATGTGAGTGCATATTGCCATCATACTGTCCGGTGTCTACCTCTCTGTAGTCCCATCTTCACATGGCCTATCCTAAAACAACTTGCACTAAATGCAACTTATCCCACTTTTAAGTGTAGCGTCCACACACACACACACACACACACACACANACACACACACACACACAAACACACACGTCCGATAACTAGGGTAAGCCAAAGGTTTCGCTCTGCGCATGACAATAAACAGCTGATACGAATACATGTGCAAAGACCGGTCAGTATTTAACCACAGATGATAATTGCTTTTACCTTGACCCAGGTTTGCAGCCACTCAGGAATTAGAAGTGGCGCAAGTTTCCTGTAGAACAAGTTATCCTCCCCCGATAAGGTGAAGTAACTTAGTGACAACTCGTTCCAGGAGTAACTTGTTCTAGGGAAAGTCTATGTCAGAATGGCACTTGAGAGTCATATGCTAAAAGGAGTGTTTCACCAATACTGTGGTATGAATAGGATGGAGTAAGTAACTTAATTACTGTAAAACGAATCATGTTAGCAATCTGTAGGCCACATTTCGTTCAGTTTACACATGGGCTGTTGGCAATGCTTGGTACACCGGGCAAATACAAGGTCAGTATATTCAGCTTTTTTGGTACTTCCGCGCTATCAGAAAAATATATTCAATTTTATGCGAATTAAGTGCAGAACTGCTGTCAGTAGAATTCCATGGTTAGCGTAATTCTTTCAGATGTAAGGTCTGCTGGGCCCCATGTATCAGTGCTGTTTGTGATACAGGCGGTGGGTGCATTTCAATTCTCTGCCTCGCATGTACTAAATGTTTTCACCAAGTATGTCACTCTGTTTTAAAATTTGTGTTTTGTTAGTCCACATGCTAATGGACTCATTGCTTGTCCAGTCGACTCATAATTTACATAAAACTAGCAATATTTATTGGTTTTGGTTGAAATCGGACACAAGATGACGTTGTGGTGGTCATTTTTTCATTTTATTTCTTTACCGATTAACATCATCCTTTGACAGATCTGTGTGAATTGCGGTTTATGAATAGATCTCATCAACAGCTACCTGGATTGTTTTTGTTTTATCATAATTTCTCATAACTTATTACCATTTTCGAACTATTTTGATGACTGGTCTTAGTTGACTATTCATTTTTCACTGTCTTGTCAGTAGAAATTAACTGTTATGTACCTGACAAAAACAAATTTCTCTTGGGTTCATTGTTATCATGTGCATCACGTTGCCATTATTTACTACGAATGTAGTGTACAGGTCATTGAGCATTTTGCCTCGCTGTATGCGGGTATACAAAATTTTAACTATAAACTTAGCTATAGTTCATTTGAGGCTGTTAGCTCAGCTCCTCGCTTTAGGTATACGGTGGCCCTTAAGCAGTGTTGTATTTATTACCAGTTGATTGTGTATTTCATTGAACTGGTGATACTCATTGTGTGAGGTTCCTTATTGATTGATTGATTAATTTATTGGTTGATTGACTGATTACTACATGTCGTATAAAGACAATAAACATACCCTGAAAGAGTTGAGTACACTATTTTGTGTGAACTGTTGTGTTGTACATTGCTACTTCATTTCTCACTGCAATTAGACAAAATAGACTTCCTAAGGTAGCAAAAACAAATACGGCATTTTTAATAATTAGAAAATGACACCCTGCAACCTATTCTGTCTCTTTCTAGACTTCTGATGTCAACTGGTTCATATTCTACAGTGATTTCAAACACAGTGATTTTGCTCTCAGCAATTTGGGAAGTGTTCGTCTAGTTGATGCTGAGGATGTGATGATTATTGACAAGGAGGAGTCAAAGAAAGGTAAGCTATCACTACACTCCTCCACGAGACAGCCTTACAAATTTAGGACTATTCTGTTACTGTATTGATGAATTGCCTTTTTGCGACGTAGCGGTGACATGATAAAGTACGTCTTGTTTCTGGATAGCTATAGAGTAATTGGTGAACAGCATTACGCCGTCTTGTATGAGGGCTTATTGCAATAAGAGTTCACCATTTATTTAATTTCTGTGTGGCCACCATGCTGTCAAATTGTCCCTGTTGTGCGGTTGGACAGTCAAAAGTCTCAAAATGCACCCACAAACGCGCGTTCACACATACATGTATGTGCACATGTGCTTCCAGCATCCTCTGCTGTGTCTCCAGACCACTAGATGGATGTTCATGAAATTTTCCAGACGTTTTTCATGGGTGGGACAACGCTGGTGAATTTCCAGATGGATCCTTCTACCGCTGTGCCCCCTTGTGGCAATTTTAGATTTTTGCATTTGCCTCTGTATCATCAGAGTTCCTTGACGACAGTACGTTTTAAGGAGATGGTGACTCTTTTTAATTTTGGATGCATGATACTTATTCTGTACCATTATTTTGGAGCCACAATACTTATGTATTGCTGTCATTTTACCAGGTACCTGCATCTCTTAAACCCCTTGCAGGATCTGAATGAGATTTGGCAAATGTGTTGATTGAAAAATGTTGTTAAGGGGCAGTCATAACTTAGTTTTGTCGTGCTCACTGAACAAGGTTTATTTTCAAATTATCTGTTTGTGCAAGGTTATGACGCTAACTTCTTTACCAACATAAGGAATGCTATTTCACACTCAGTTGACTGCATGTTATGTATGTGATGGTAGGATGTTTTTCTGGTTGATAGTGATGCGATTACTGTCAGAAAGGCTTAAAATTGAATCAAATTCCACAGAAATATTTCAAGGTGTGCTATAAGTTAGGTATGCAAGAAATGATCTGCTGACTATTTATTGTAAACAAAGTGTCGAGAAGTCCCATACCGGAAAGCTACTCCAGAACATCGTATTAGCTAACCGTCCAGTAATGGTTTCGACATCGCCCACTAGGGGTGACACGACTGTTTACGTCATCATTTTGGTTGTTGGTGACATCACCGGAATTCCACGAATAGTTGCCAGTGCCTTTAAAAATGGCAGCATGCCTAGGTGTCGGTGCGAAGTTTGTGTCATGTGAAATGCTGCATGGAGCTATAAACGCGTACGAGAGGAGTTCTTTTTAAATTTCATGAGATTCCAGGACCATTGAAGGGGCACAGAAACGATTGGAAAAGACTGAGTTACACCGAAGAGCTCTGTTATTACAGATTTAGACTGCCTTGGCTGTCATGTTGGACTTGCTGTTGGAATTCAATTGTCCATAACAATGGGGACTGAATTTAGACATAATTTAAGCCATCCAGTTAATTTGCAGGCTTACATACATTAAGAAATATATTGCTTTAATGTTTTGTCAGCAGTGATTCCAGACTTTGCTTCTGGCGTTAGTTGAAGTCGGAGTAAATCACCTTGCTTTCATACATCTAGTCAGTAACTGACAGCTCATGGCCAACTATGTTCAGCAGTAACCCACTTTTCCCTTCCTATGAGCAGGTTGGGCTTGCACATGCACGAGATCTCTTGTGTGACCACTATTTTTATTTCACGGACGCATGTATGAAATCACGCTGGCACAGACAATCTTAACTTACCCACAGATCAATACCACATTATTCTGTGCCAATGACCCTGCTCTCCGACAAACTTGTCAATCAAGCGCATGGGCTGCTGTATGTCAGGGAGCAGCGAACGAACGACGTGGGACAGGGAATAATGTGCTGGAGTACTGCTTGGTCATTCGCTGTTCTGTAAATAATGCATTTGCCCTAAATTTGAGATGGACAGTTGGAACGGGTGTTGTTGCTTACTGATGTAAGATGGTGCAGGTGTTCCAAGTTCATCTCATAACAAATGACCCTGTAAAGTCGGCCATGTCCTCTGTATAAGATTGTAAATTATGATTGTTAATTATGTAGCATGTATATTAAAAAAGTTACATATTCAACTTAATTCTCTTTCGTTGAAAACTTGCTGTACTTTAATGACCAATAACCAACAAAACTTGAATCATCCATCATCCCATGGTATCCTTTCCATTTGTCTTTATTACACAGTATTCTTTCCATTTGTCTTTATTACACAGTATCCTTTCCATTTGTCTTTATTACACAGTATCCTTTCCATTTGTCTTTATTACACAGTATCAAAACTATCAAACCACATTGTTGTTATTAAGAAGATTGTTTGAGCGACGTATGAAAGTACTGAGGTAAATCTGTCGCTAAATTTATAAAGGTGGCACAAGATATGTACTTAAATGTATAATGGTAAAAAACATCGTAGAGATCATAGTGCTCCAGTCTTAATACATATCATTTCCATGTATTCCCGCCTTGTTGTGATGGCGCTTCTCACTAGGATACAAATGTAACAAAACAAGTTAAAGTTTGCTTGATCACATGTATTAGGACTCAATGATAACAGATTATCCGCTTGGAATGTATGAATACCATTATAAGCTAAGTCTGGTAGGTTTACCAGATGTGTAGTTAGTACCAGATGCCTAGTTAAAACCATATAGGCTGTGCTTGGACGCTGTAGTCGCTGAAAAATGTAGCGCATCCTAGATGTCCGCTACCAGATTCCTACCCATGCACTGTGTCGGACAACTAGCAATGGAAGTTAAAATTCCCTGGTACCAGACGGCTAGGCAAAATCGTACCCTGTGCTAGACGTCCAGTACCGGATGCCTAGCCACTAGTGTCAGATGTTCTACCCATCCGGCATCGGACAATAGCAACGTAAGGTAGAAGTCCGGTACCGGACAGCTAGTCAAGATTGGTAGCCTGTGCTGGACATCCAGTGCTTGATGCCTAGCCATGAGCGTCTGATATACTGTCCGTCCTGTAGGGGACGGTTTGTAAAATCCTTGGTGAGGTACCTTTGTGAGACTGTTGGTCTTTTCAGTTGCATTTCCTGAATCTAAGGAGGTCTGCAATACAGAATGCTTCAGAAAGATCTTTGAGAACATCCACAAGCCAGCGAGTGCTACTCAGAACTATAAGTCCTGCGCAACAATATCAGAGCACGACGATGTGATGATGGCTCTACTTTGTAACAATGTTTTGTCCGATGCAGAGGATCACAAGAAGTCTGTATTTGGGAAACCTCACAATGGTCCCAGACCAGGTTAGTGCCATTGATGTCTGTCTTCACTACTGTTCCCTCCCTGGTTATCGCCCAGGGCACTTAAGTTAAGAAACTCATGAATAAAGAGGTGGGTGTTGAGCCAACAATGGGTGTTTAAAGGTGAATTTTTGTGAAACATTTTCTCAGTCACGCTCCTGTACAATATAAACGAGCAGTAAAACTGAAGTGGAATGATTACGAAGTATTTGTTGGATATTATCTGTTTCACCAGTCACACTCATTCTGCGAACAGAGGTACTGTAGGGCCCCATTGGCTGTTGGCAATTTTTTTAAAGTAAATTTTTCAATTTCGAATGTTCAAAAATTTGTTTTTAGTACACTGAAACATGGCAGGCATTTGACAAATCTCTGGTGGTTACAAGGTGAAAATTAGGACGCTTCGCGGGAGGCATTAAGCGAAGCATAATTAGGCGTTAACCGGGTCAAGTACGGTAGTTTCAGTGGTGATTCTTCTGTTTGGCACACAATATGACAGATAAATGGAATTTCATTCTGTCCGTTTCTCATGAAAGATAACTGGTATGAAATTTTTACTTAATTTGAGAATGATTGTTTTCTATTAATGTGCACTAAGTCTGATATAAGTAACAGTATAAGTAAAAAATCTGCAGATTTGGCAAGAGCAACTGCCTTAGCATTCATTTGGGACAAAATGATGAATCGTTTTAGCTAAATAACCATTTCATCTCTCAGGTGAGGTACTATCCTGAATCATTTTAGCTAAATAACCACTTCATCTCTCAGGTGAGGTACTATCCTGAATCATTTTAGCTAAATAACCATTTCATCTCTCAGGTGAGGTACTATCCTGAATCATTTTAGCTAAATAACCATTTCATCTCTCAGGTGAGGTACTAACTGTGCCTTCCCATTCTTTGGAGCACCCATTCAAAAGTGGTCTCTGAAAGTAGCCACTTCATAGAATATTTCTCAAGTCCAATAATTGGATCTCAGAGGTCATCAAAAAGCATGCTATTTCGGGCACTTTAAAAAAACAAATGAATAAGGATATTTTTAAGAAGTGTATCAGTTACACCATGTGAAAATAATCGATATGTTGAAACCATGTACAGGTCAACAGTACCACTAGCACTGAGGGACAGAGACATCTAGTGTTACGTAGCTGATGGTTGAAATAAAATTTACAATTTTTACCTTTCTGAACAGCCGTGCACAGGTCATTTTCTGAGCATCTGCCCACGGGCCTATTTTCGGAAATTCCTGGTATATGCCTGCTCTACTTTTCAGTGCCGATGTTTCTTTATTATTCGTAATTTAACCAGCTTTGCTTTCTTCAGTAAGGGGATTCGGGTGGAACATGTACTTTTACCGCTCACTGGGTGCATCATATTCGAGTTTGTTAGACGTTGATATTTTGGTAACTGATGAATATTTTATGAACAAAATGCTGTAAGTAGTACTTGAAATTTCTATTACCTGGTTTAAAATATGGATTGCATTGCTTGTTAAAGCCCATGCTACCGACTTCTTGCCCTCAAATGTAAAAGTTTTCTTCACTTGAAGCCGGAAGATCCTTAGGTTGTGTGCCATCATATATGCTTCCTCATGCATGCTGGCAGTAAGTCACATAGGTGTAGAGCAAGTTGCAGCTGTTCCCCCAGGTCTTTATGAACACACCGAAAGTACGGGTAAGTTAGTTTCAGTCACCAAGAGACTGACAAAAAGTCCAGTAACATTTGTCTTCTTTTCTGTCGATATATTGTGTATATTAAGCCGTCAGCTAGTCATCGTCTGTTACAGATGGTTTACTACACTCTGCTCCAGACGCAATTAGAGAACGTCTTAATAACCTTTTACGGCAGTGTGTTCATGAAAATCTCCCCGGAGGCAGGCGAAAGGCTTGGGAGGAGCTAAAATCTCTTCTATCTGATGAAGAAAAAAAGATATGAATAGGATGTCTGTTTATCTGTTGATAAGGTGAGATTTTGTGTGTGTCCTAAATGTAATTGCTTGAAATATATGTTCACAAAGCCATCTCCTTAATATCACCAGATTCGCCGTACGGTGATTTTCAAGAATGCAATGATTCTGGAGTTGCTGCGATGGTTTTGAAAATCACCGGTGGCAGTGGTTTCGAAAGCCACTGATTTACCACTGTGGTGATTTGAGGAATCACTAATGTAGTTGCAGTATCCATTCACCCGCAAATCATACATACGTCGTGATTTTCAGCATCGCTGCTGAGTGGAAGGCGATTTCCTTATGTTACTGCACGGGATCACTGTTGAACTTGGCAAAATCAGTGAGAAATGGAGGAACAAACAAGGTGGTGGGGCAATACAGCAGTATTTTCACTCAGTCGTTAAAAAAAACGGTTTCCGCTGTCATAAATTCAACACAATCAGATGGTAATAGATAAGAAAAAATTTTAATGTGATTTTGATGCAACTTCCTCAGATAGTATTCACCACACAGTTCCAAAACTAGTAATTATTACCATCTGATTCAAATTACAATGTTCTGGGGTTAAATTACACTGAAGTTGGTCATTTTCAGACAACAGAATGCTGTTTGCACACAGTTTGATTGATGTTTTTGCGATTATTGCATAGACTTAAACTCTCTCTCTCTCCCTCCCTCCCTNATACTCAGCAATAACATCCTTGTGTTCTACTACCCTTGTCACAAGTTAGAACAAATTTTGAAACTGCTATATTGAGGGCAACGTATTTTACAACAAGGTGCAAATCGAGAACGTATACCCTAAAAACGTTGGCATATTTTGTTGGAAGTTTTGCTCAATTGGAGTTTGTTTGAGATGAAGTGAGTGAATAAAAACAGACAATTTTCAAATTTATGAAGTTAAGTTCCATTACATCCGGTTTCTTGGTGTTTTTAGATACTTGAACTGTCTTTGTGTGACAAAAAAAAAACACAAAACGCCAGACTCTTACCCAAATTGGTGAAAATACCATGCAGCATCCCACCTTAAACACGCTTTCTCATTGGTTCGAATGTTTTACAGCATGGTTATACCCCCCTTCTGTGATTTGGGGAATTACAATTTGGTGAATCTTGAAATCCCTGCAGGTTACCGTGGTGATTTCGAAGTTGTTGCAGTGATTCCGCAAATACGACTAGAGTTGCTTATCATAGTTATTGATCGTGCATTTTATTTTACATTGACATAGTGCTGGTCTGATGTAAAGAGAGTCTTTGTCGTGACTATAAACCAAAGTTCTTTATTACAAAACAAATATCATTTTCAGTTACATCCTTGAATATTGAATTTTTTTTAATGTTTATTATGAATTAATCAGAACAATATATATGTATATGTATATATTTATTTCCACTTGAGAATGAAACAAGTTTGTTTCGAAATATCATGTGTCTTTTAATCATGTCTCTTGGTCAGTTGCTTCATCAATATTCCGTTGAGTGTTGAATTTTATTCCAAACATATGAACGAAACAGAATAAAAACTGTCAATAATGAAAAGTGTTGTGTGTTTTATCAATTCTGCATATCAGAAAACTTGCTCCCGAAGTGCGTTGAAGTTGCTTTTTTCCTGAGGTATTGTTGTTCTTAGAACTATTCTCTGTTTCATTGTAGAGTGGTTCAAAACCCAGCAGTACATAACAGCAGGTCAAGGTCAAGGTCACTTGATGTCTATCAGAACATTGGTTACTAGAGACTTGTGGGTAAAGTTAAACTTGCTGTCAAACAGCAACCTGTAGTCTGTTTCATGAAAGTGACTTTAAGGACTTAACATAGAAATTTGATCTTGCTCTCCTGCTTCACAATTTCTGAAAAAGGTTTAGCCAAGTTGTTATGAGTGCATTACAGTCTAGAAATAATTTTTAGAAACTATCTCATTAAATAGCAGTTTTGTGTGTCTTCTGAGAGACTTTGAACTTTTGCTCAAGTGAAATTTGACTATTTTTCTGAAATTGTTATTTGGAGCATAAGACCAATTTTCTGACTTAAGTCCTAAGTCACTTTTCAGACCCCTGGGTTTCTTAAAATTACACCATGCCTATGTTGCCTGTGAAAGAAGTGTTTCGATACACCATTTCTTAATCTATCCTTACCAAATTTTAAATGTCCTGGCATTAAAAGAGTGCATAAGTTAGGTTTGTAGTTATATATTTTCTTGCAAGCAGATAAATACACTTAGATTGCAACTGGAATAAGGTTGAGACTTGAATCGCATATTACAGATGGGTGTGCGGTAATGAGTCACTGGTTGCTGTAGTTACAGTGGTGCTAATTGAAACTTTACCATGGACCGTCAAACCCTTACCACAGGGTATAACCCTTACCATGGTGATAATTGAAACTTTACCATGGGCCGTCAAACCCTTACCACAGGGTATAACTCTTACTATCAGAGTTCAAACCAAATCACTCTCCACAAAACTATCTTCAACACAAAAGCGTAATTGCCACCACATACAGGCACATTTCTCGTGAACTGCAGCGTTTTTGCACAAAAAATATATGTGGTGAGCTTTTGTGTATGGTAAGAGTTAGGTTTGGTGGTCATGCTCAGCGTACCACCCACCCTCCATTCTCCAAAATTTATTAAGTACGTATACTTGGCTTGGTGCTCGCTCCTAATTCATGTGATCGACACTGTTTTTAAAAATGCCAGTATCTTCATTTTGTCAATGCCCCTCTTGCAATAATCTTTGTCCTGAAAATTTACATGTTAATTCACTTGCTTTTAGGGAAATAAACTCTCGGTCCCAACAGCAACTTGCCATGTTCAGGCAGAAAAATACTCACTTTTTTCTGATGGAGATGTGTTTTTTTTGGCTCATGTGCACATTCTAATATTATCAGACTCGTGTGCAAAATAGTGAAGGCATTTGCTTGAGCGAATCTATAGTTGGGTTAACGCCCATCCTGACTTTCAAAAAGTGCCTGTGCTCTGTTTAACAGCTACTCCCATTTCTTAATTTCCCAATTTAGGGATCCTTAGCACTAACCCATATGAGTATGGTAGTGCTCTGTGTCCTGTGGTAAGGGTCGGTTGTGTTATGGCTGTTGAAGTGACTATAAAGTTGGGGTTAGTACTAATTGGATGACTGTTGTTGTGGTACATACTTTATATTAGCAAAAGGGAAGGAATGCACCGTGTGCTTTCTATTGTTTATTAGTGGGCTATTCAGGATGATCCTTGTCTGGTTTACACTTGTTAAGTAAGGTCTTAATGGTTCGATTCTCATCCTTGTAAGGAATGTCATCAACCTGAGTACTTGAACTATGATGTACGAGTTGCTGTATGCGGTATTCAAAAGACACCAATGCACGTCTGTACGGGATGTGACTTAAAGCATTTCATCTAATGATCACTAGACATTTGTACAGTATTTTACACTTTGCCTTCTTCAATATCCACGCTACGTGTGTTGACGTGCACAAATTGGCCCTTTCTGTGTTGTCTTTTGTCCCTGATTACGTCTGATCTCTCAGTTCTGTTTTGGTTTTGAGGTTATGTTTCACGAAACCTTAAAATAGGTGACATTTTGTAGAGTTGTGTTCACAAGTTGATTTTTATATCTATATGTTTATAATGTTGTGTGCCTGAACTTTGAAGTGCAATAGACGTAAATATCTCTGGTCTTGGATGTAAAACTTATAGTGGGCATAAACCCGCATTGTGCCATAGAAGCAAACTTTGGATTTAGGCCACTTATTGCAATTGTTCTCAACTTGTTCTTTACTCAGATGAGAAGTAATGTCTGATTTTGCAAAGAACTGACAGTTTGTTATTCTTTGAGACCATGCTCGGCCACATAAAACGACACGTAGTGACTAGCCAACTTGTAGAATCTAGTCTCAAGAAATGAACTGTCCACCTCTAATTTGATTTAGGAGCAATTTGAGACCTCTTTTATTGTGGTAAGTGGTGTACATGAGAATTTGATGTGATTGATGGTGGTTTTACTCCTGCTCAAGTCGGTGATGTGCGTGTGTCTGCATGCTTACACATGTGTGTGTTCCTTTAATAGACATTTAGAGCTGCATTTTGTCTTAAGGCGTCGCTTGGAAGACTTTCTGTATTTTTAAAAAAGCATTTCAGTATTAGTGTCAGGGATATAACTGAGTCTATGTTATCACAAAAAAGAAGTGAATTATAACACAGGCCTAATTGTAGTTGTCCGGGGTTTTCACAGATTTCATTGCTGTTTGTTTCTAAATTCATAGGATATTATTTTGTGTATTCTGTGTTGAAAAGGAGGTCCTTAACGAGCTATGTGAGAGCTTCCAACTGAACTGTGCCAGACGATTAGTATTACGTGTATTTACGTCCAATTTGTGCCGAATAGGTAGTGTTTTTTAAAAAGTTATTATAGCTCAAATGCTTTGCATGTGTGCAAATGCATCCTTACAGTACTTAACATGCACACGCTTACTTCAAATGCACAAGCTTACTTCAAATGCACATGCTATTTATGAAACACCCATACTTTCACTTTCTTTCATTTTAATTTTAAGTCGTTATAAATTTGTGTCAAACACAACTTTTTTCATTGAGATTTCAATTCGCTTTTCCTTAAATTGCTTACAGTAATACCCTTGGGACTGTCGTCATATTGTTTTAGCAGCAATAGTCTGATATGCCCGTATTTTGAGAATCAGTCAATGACTGTTGTTCTGTGGAGAAAATTGGTTCTCAAAATGTGGGCACCTTATATCACACTATTACCGCTTCCGCAGCTGAAACTAACCTTGAAATATCTCCAAATTTGGCTTACTTCAGAACATGTCTTAGGAATAGCTGTTCAAATTCATTTTTAACTCTCCAAAATGGTGTCAGGATTCTTTTCGTTCCACTTTTGCATGAGGAGATATCAAAAATGTGACGCAATTTTTATGGGAAAGCTTATTAGTGCTCGTTTCATGAACGCAAAATGATCATTTAGAAAACGAACAGTGTTTTCAAGATTTCATTTTGGACATTTGGACCAAATTCAATTTGGTCATTTTGTTGATGTAACTGTTTTGCTAGGAATGTTCATATGGCTTTATTCTTTTGCAATTTTTAATAGTAACAATTTTACCAAAGACATCGTCACACGACTCAATGATTGCAGGTTAGTATAAAGCGAATTCCTGCACGCTTTCTACTTTCAAAAATGAATAACTTTTTCCAAGTTAAAATCTCCTTTTCTATATATTTGGATGAATACATGGACTTGTCAATGAGGTTTTACATAACCCTTAGAGTTTCGTGTTGGCGCATACTCCTCAATTCTGTTTTACGTGGAGGCAAGTTGGCTTGAGTAAGCATCTACGAGATAGAGGGAATAAACTTTGCTTTTACTCATTATTGGAGTGCTAGTGTGTGCACACTACGCTGTGTGTTGTAGTTGTTACTCCAAGGTAACTTAAGAAAAAGTACTTTTGTTTAGTGGTGAGTATGTGTGTTGATTAATCAACATAAACTGCTCTTCAATATGGCATTAAACTTGGGGACAAATTAGGAACATGCTATTGTTTTACTATGGTAAATACTATACGGTTATTAGTAGACAGCTTCTGTGTACACAAATGTAGCAGGTTGGACATATTTAAGGGGAAACAAATATGGTGAAATGAAGTAAGGACCATTGTTGTTGTCTTCTACAGTGGTTCTTACAAGGGGACCCGTGGATCTTTTGAGCCTCCTGGATGTGGCAGTATGTTGCGGGTTGTATTGTGGTTCTACTTGCATTGTCGTAATGGAGTTATGAGTAATTGAAGTCTATCCCTGTACAGGAATAATACAGCAGCTAATTGCCTTCATTACTCATACCAATTCTGACAGTAATTGTATGTAATTCATGTAACTTGTGGGCTTGGTTATCTGTTGTTACGGTTGCATATTTTATGAAATAAAAACGTTGAAATGAAACAGAATGCAAGTTTATTATACAAGCTCATCAACTCAAATTACAAGGTCAACTTGTCCCTTTACGGTATGGAAGTTTGTTCCAAATAGCCGGTGCACATCACCAGTCAACGACAACATAATACAATGAGAAACCTCTCGTTTGATAACAAAAGAACAGATACCAGATGCCATGCCTTACACAGTAAGGCCATTACAAAAATAACAGCTGGATAGCATCCACAGCTTTGACAGGTGAAAACACATACAGTAGGGGATTATCTGCTACAATTTATAATTCAAAGCTTAGGTCTAACAGTATCAGTGGGGTATGGGCTGACCAAGAAGAATGAAAGGAGGAAATCCTCAAGAAAAGACCACGCAGTTTCTGCGAACATAAGTCTTAATCTGCGTTCTCCGTGACACGTCAGTGACAGAACTACAGTAAAACTTGCTTCAGTAGGGCTGAAAGATTTTATACGGGGAGGGCAAAATATCTGAATGGCCTAATGCACAAATTATAAGAACTGCACTGCAGAACTTCCACAAGTAAAATGAATATTAGGTATGTGCACATTTCCTGCAAAAAACTTTTACTGTGGTTGAATAATTCCCCACTGCAACTTTACATTTACATAAAGCCTGTCTATCGCAGAACGATAGTACTGGCTTGTTACACAATGTCTGCCACAACTGCCCTGACACCTGCATGCAAGTTAACAAACTAGGCCATTGGGTAGCAAAAGGTCAAATGGCTATCTCGGTTCAAATATTCAGCTAAAATGAATTGCAGGCATTCTTGTCCTGTTAAAATCACACGGATAGCACCACAATCCAGCACAATCACTCTGCAGTCCAACAACTACTACACAAGTTGAACTATTATAAAAAACTACAACTTTCATTATGAGCTCCAGGACTGCAAGCAAGCAAAGGTTGATAGTAATTTCACAATACCCATCACAACAATTTACCAGATGTCTTGAATGAAATAAGATCATGGTAAATAATCTTCAGTAAGGGCAGTATAAAGGCAAATTTCAATTGTTTAATTTCTAGACAATTAACTAAAGGAAATATTACTGCATTGCTAAAGTCGTTTGCATAACATGGCTGGCATTGAATTTAGTAAAATCTTACTAAATTAGAATACACCATGGCAGGCAAGTGAAATTTAATTTTTTCATGACAGTAGCACAAAACACAAGCTTTTAAGCTTTAAAAAGCCTAGCTTCAGAATTTTGTTATTTTAGATGTATTTGGCTAATCAGACAGTGCTAGCAAAGCCTTAGTAAAATAAGAAAATGCAATGGACTTCAATCATGCAAATGTAAGCTCATCAAATGATAGGTGAAGCTGCCTTGTCGTGCCATATTGCGTCACTGCAAGATCCCAGCACAAACCATAAACGACCAATAACAGTTGTATCGAATAGGGGTCTGAATAGAACACCATTGCGTGCGGGTGTTATTCACAGCTGTTTGAAATAAAAGGTGATTCACGGGGTGACGTAGACAAAAGCAAGCCAATACGCCTAACAGTTCGTTACATTCAGCAATTAATGGCACTAGTGGGATCAGAGCGATGCTCTTAACATACCGTAGGAACCAAATTTACAGGTGTTACCGATGAAGATAGGCTTTAATCTGCCTTAATTTGCATACCATGACTACCAGCAGACAATTTTGACTGAGGGCATTAACAACAACATCAGAGCATTCGCTAGAAATTTTTCAGTTAAGTGCTCAAAGCAACAAACGATAGGGGGCGACACCTGCCTGCACGCTTTGACAAAATTGGAAAGTCTACTATGGCCAATATCTTTTGTACCAAATTGAAAATGTTACCATAGACCATTTTTCAGCCGCAGACATAATTGAACTGTTTGCAGATACATGACAGGAAAAAAATGGAAAGCCACTCTATAACTTTCGCATTTAAAGTGACATTATCTTTTACCGAGTAAGTAATTTTCTCAGATCAACCTGGTCGCGTCATTGAGCCTGCAATCCCCACAGTCGCAGTCTGACACTGCTGGTGTAACTAAATTCCATTCGAGAACTGGTAGAGTAATTTAAGCGTACGTAACTGGCCTTGATCCCAGCGATCGTCTGCCAGATAATGGCGAGAAATGGCAATTCAAAAGAACACAACAAAAATAACGGATTTTGCTGTTTTATGTTTCTGCTCAGAGGTTACGAGAGATGTTGCCTTAAAGCCCTGGTCAAAGCTAACTTCAAGAAGTCTCTTCCATCCACCAATAATCTCAAAAATGCTTTTCTTGGCCACAAACCTGATAGTCCCCCTTGAAATAAACTAGTAAAGGAAAATGACCGTCACCTAATGCGAAAAATTCGAATTCAAAAACTTAAGGGTTCAGGGTCAAATCTCTACGTTCAAAATCGTAGTTTTGACATTTTCCATTCTACTTTAATATAAACTCAAGATAAATGTCTACACTATGGTTTACATGGACTAATTCATTTTGCACTTGATGACCCCCACAATTACGGTTCACATGGACAACTAATTCATTTTGCACTTGATGACCCCACCATTAAAGCTTTAAGTTTGAGTTAACTCAAACTTCTGAGTTTTAGCTCGGAATCTTTAGTTTTTAACCACCTGAAGCTCGAATACGGGGGTCATCAAGTTCAAACTTGGACTAGAAACTCCTCTGCAGAAACCGTAACGCACTAAAGCGTAGAATAACAGATACTTTTCATGAGTTCGTACAAAAGAAGGATGGAAAAGGTCAAAAATAAGTTCAAGCACAAAAATTAGACCCCTGACCTGGAAAAACCTCTTGGTGGAGTACAAGTACAAAAGAAATTACTGGCTCAAAGAATGATATTTTAAAATAATGATGGTTTCAAAAATTTAACCCCATGTTACAACACCAATATGGCTATTGTCGAACACATTGTATTGCGGAATAAGCTAGTTCACAAATCAATTCATATTCAAGTAACGTACCATAGTCGTCTGACTTCATGCCCATATTCGGTTTAATGTCCACAGCTAATTTGTGCATTTGGGACTTTTCACTTAAACTTTGTTAATTCAAAGTGCAGTAATATGCTGACTTACATGTCGCAAAACAAGTGTCAAAGACGACCTTTTAAAAATATTCACCAACAAAAATGGACAATTTATTGTCTAAGTTACAAATAATCTACTAATATGCCTCCACGGTTCTGATAAATGGTCATCCACAGCTTCTCAAAAAAATTAGCTTTGTATGCCCTTGTGTTCTTCATGCCCACTTGACTTGAGTTTCTAAATTAAAATGGCCAGGGCATTAACTCGGACGATTACGGCAAATTTTCCAGAGCTAGTATCAACAGCACAACTGGCCGACTATTGCAACAAGCCAAGAGAGAAGTAGACAACAGACATTACCAATACACATACTTAACACATGAACACTTGACATCACCAACGGGACATGTTTCTCCCAGAGAAACAATATTTATCTCAGATCCAGGGTTTCACCAGAGCCTGTGACCAGCAAACGTTACTAGACTCGAAAGTTGACTAATCGCATTCCGCGCTTCCAGTAAGTTTTGCAATTTCACACGATGTGATTCGTCGATTTTCGTGACGAGTCTCAAGTAAAGTTTGGCGGACGCGGGCCCAGATCTACTGCTTATATAATACTGATTAAACAAAACTGACAACAATTTAGAACATTACACCGTTACAACACTGGTGGATAGTTGCTCCTCCAACATTCTGTTATTTGGCCGTTACACACCACAATACTCTCAAGCTGATACTCTTCACAATAGTAACAAAATCGTCACTTTCGGTCAAGGAGCAACTATGATCTTGCATTGAAAGCTATACAATCATGAAACAAAGTTTTCTTTGATTTATTATGCAAACACAAACACCACAGAGACCAATAACATAAACAAATCAAGGTAAAATATGTACCAATCACTAGACGTGACTTAGCGATCAACGCTTTTTACACAGTACTTCCTCTCTCTTCAACTTTCCGTATTTTTCATCAGAACGATGGACCTTTGTCAGGTGAATCTACAATTAGAAATCGCAGAGCTTGTTTGAAAGACATGCTGATTGGATGAATTGTAAAACAGTTTACCTCGGACATGCGTAAGTCAATTTGACACCTAACTCAGATAAAGTTCCATTCAGTTATTCTACTTTGCTAAGATCGTAGTGAATGCCCACAATGTCACAATATGTGGCTAAAATTTGCAGCAAAAAACATTAAAACTGGCAACGCATTGATTTGCAACTTGTCTTTAATGAAAATTGTGCTCCAAATTAGTGAATACTGTAAATTTTCCCCCACTTTGTAACCAGGAAAAGCTTCAGCTAAACACAAGGCAATTCTAAAATTGCACACCCATTTTTAAGAGCATGTAGGACACTAGAAAAAAATGTCCAAATTTGGATAATTTCAGAACATCATTTCTCAGATACAGCTGATCACGTTCATATGAAACTTTCAGATACCGTGATTTATCCACAATTCTCCACAAAGCTGTAAGGAATTGATTTTTTCTTGGAACTTTAGTTATTCTTATGAAAAAATCAAAATTTACATAAAACAAAAACTGCAAAAATGTTTTTTGAGATCCATCTTGAACATTTATATCAAATGAAATCTGATCACGTTGCTATTGACAATGCTGTTTTGCTGTCAATGTACCTTTCTTTTTTCAAACATTTAAATAAAAGCATGGTCATGTGACCCAGTCAATGGCAAGTTTGTAAAAAGTCAAAAATCAAATTCTGCGCACTTTCTACCTTCAGAAAATACATCCCTTTACTGAGTTGTAGTAGATACTAAAGTGACTAAATATGCAGACTTGTCAATGAAATCCTGCATAACCTTACAACTGCATCCATTAACTCGTTAGCTAAGGTAACATTCAAGACTTATCACTCATTATTTACACAAAATGACCCCAGTCAGTATTCCATTTGGACTAGTAATCGACTTGACTCACCCATGCTGTCCAAGGCTGCCTCTGTCATACTCAAGCACAGTGAGTCCAGCCGTGCGTTGATTTCGGGCTCTGTAGCACTCAAGTCGGACGCTAAATGAAAGCCAACTAAATAAAGTGATTATCACAAATTCTCATCATCTCTAACACTAAAACCATTCAAACAGTAAGGCACTTTATCCTGAAATCGACACATACTCAAATCTCCCAAAAAAGAACAACTATATTCACATAGATCCAAAACTGAATTTAAAAAATATTGATTGAAAAAGTTTCATAGTTGTTATTTAAACTGACCAATGTCAGGTAAACGTAATATTGACATTACCTGGTCGGTTTGTTAAAGAGAAACCGTGAGAACTTGATTTGTTAGGAGCCGAGTGGGTCCTCTGAACAGGTGACTTAAGCTAGAAAGCAAGTAAATGGTAGTGAGACAATTATATATATATATATACACACATCCCAATGTGCTCTGTGGTAATGGTAGAAGCAATTTACAGTACACACTCAAAAATAATGGAGCGAAATTCCACTTCCTTGCCATGACAAGTAATGACCAATCATATCTCATCATTTCTGTAAAACCTGGTGTATAGGGCCGTGCAATTTGCTTATATTCAGGAATGAACAAAAGCATGAACTCAAATATGAAATTCACTGTTGCTGTGTTGTGTTTTTGTTGGAGTTAATTTTTTCTCTTATTTATTCAGCGTATTCATGGAATAGATTTAGCTAGCCAGTATTTTACAACCTTTGAAGGTACTTAACTTTTTTAATGGCTGAACAGAATAAAAAACGAGAAAAATGGTGACTGGCCATGTATCTGAAGATTGAAATAGCATGGACATATATTCAAACATAAGCCCATGGCCATTGGACATTTAAATGTTTCCAAACATGGATTGCTTTGCCAGTACTGCCAAGGCCTCATCCACCAGACTTTACGATACAATTACCCGGACTGTGAATTCTGCTTGCGCTCAGCTATTAGTAGGGTGGGAATTTCTGGTTGTTTGGTCCGGATTATTCTCGGTGTGAAGAGAAGTAAGATATTCTCTTAAACTTTCAAAGCATGATGACAATGACTTGCAATGATAGCCACGGCAACAATCAACCTTTCTGTACATACTGTAGGCCAGTGCATGGACCACATAACGTTATTTTGTAACTGGATATAAGATCAAACAAGAGCAATGCGGAGCGTTGAAATGCGCCCACGAATGCATTGCAAATGGTGTGCTTTTAGGGTTATTTATTTGTATCATAAAAATTGCCACTAGGGGGCACACCGGTAGTCGGATCCGACTGAAAGTCGTTGTTGTCCGTTGCTAACATCATATAAATATACTTACTAAATTTCGTAAAGATCCTGCGAACGGTTTAGGAGATACAGCCATAGGCGCAAAAAAAACAAACTCCCACTAGGAGGCGCCACAGTAAACAAAATCGTCGGAAAATCATCGTCAACCATCCTCTTCATAGTAAGCACATACATGCCAATTTTCACAATCATCCTTTGAGCGGTTTGGTTGATAGAGGGGTGGACACAAAAAACTGACTCGAAAACAACAAAAATGACCACTAGGTGGCGCAAACTAGGTTGACTCCATCCGAAAACGAGAGGATAGTGTCATCTCACTAATAGGTGCCCACATATTAAATTTCATGAAAATCCGTTAAGGACTTTTAAAGATACAAAGATAGCATCATCTCTCTAATAGGTGCCTACATACCAAATTTCATGAAAATCCGTTAAGGACTTTTGAAGATACAAAGGTAAGCGTAAAAAACTAAAATTGCCACTAGGGGGCACACTGGTAGTCGGATCTGTACAAAATTTCGCTCATGCTGTCCCATTAATGCATGGAACATATGTACCAAATTTCATGAATTCATGTCAAAGGGTTTTGGAGATAGAGCAGCGGACGCCGGACACCGGACGGACGGAGATGACGACATAATGCGTCCACATATAAATATGTGGGCGCATAAAAAATAGACCAGAACCAACCATACTTTTTTCTCCTAAGGTTCATTTATAAATGCACGCGTATAAATTTGTAATTTTTGTCGAAATGAAACTTTACACAATACATGGGCCAAGCGAAAAAACAACTGCCAAGTCACGCCTGCATTCCAGAAAACTTACGGGTAATTCGAGAGTATTTGGTCGAGAAGTAGCACCGAAACCAGACAGTCCCCTTGGCAACGTAGCTGACGATCCAGGGATGACGGCACCGAATGAATTGGAGCAGGAAAGGGGTTTCTTGCAGCCAAATGTCCACTGCAGCTGTCCCGCACACTGCGGTTGGCGAGCTGCTCGCGGTTGAGACAGGCCAGCTGTAGCAACTTGGGGAAACGTATTGACCCAGCTGAAATACACAGTGCATATAATAGCCTTATTCGATATGCGTTTTTCTAAACATTTTTACAAGAACAAAGAACTTCAAAGTCCGGGACACATTCAGGATTGCTATTTCTAGTAAGACCTAACCAATTTAGGATACAGCATGGCAGAAAAGTGGAATTTTGCTTTCTGATTTTTTCCGTATAAGATACGTAGCATCAAATTAATGTTATAGTTTTGTACGAAAGCTACAATCATACAATATGTTGAAAAACTGGAAATTCACAGCAATGTTTTACAGTATGGCAGAGTAGTGAAACTGTATTATTATTATTTTTCCAATGAAACATAATTACCGTATTCGCCGTAATAACCGCCCAGGGCGCTTAATAAAAAAGTTTGTTTCGGGGGGTGGTTATTATAACACACGGCCGTTGAAACTCGGTCTCCGAAACGGGTGAAATCGGAAGCTAAGATTCATCGTATTTATGCTCTGTAACGTATTTGGATCTATGAAAGACTTTCTACAAAACCATGGTGCATTGCTATCAAACTTTGCTGCTAAATTACGATCATTTTACAGAAAATTGTGCTGAAATCCCAGGGCGAAAACTCGCCGACTGCCTGACTCGCAATCGTCGATATGGTGACTTGAATGCTTAAATAAAAATACTGTAACAGTTTTGACTCAAAGCAAATTACCTGAAATCCTCCTCAAGTTTTCCAAGTAGCGTCCCTAAGATTTTCAAGTTCCCGTGGAGTCGGGATCACGGCAGGTTTAAGTACAAATCTGTGCTACATCGTGCCATCTACATGTATGATCGGCAACATGAGAAAAATGTCTGAACGGACACACATGTTGTCACGTGACGTTTGTTTTGAAGTTTTCTGTGTTTGTGAGTAAGCGAGCGTGTGCGTGTCACCAGAGTTCATTTGCCAGAGCAGATACCGTCTTCAAGAAGGCATCGTCTTTCTAATACCAAACTATTTGCCAAATTTCATTTAAAAAAAAAACAAATTGCCATTAAGAGGCACAGCAGTAGTCGAATCCCGTCCATCTGTTGTCTAGTTAATAGTCATATTCTTGCCAATTTCGGATCTTGCAAAGGGTTCACTAAGTACAGCCGCAGATGTGAAAAATGTCACTAGGAGGCACCACAGTGGTTGCGTTCGTCCGAAAATTCATGCCAGTCAGAGCCGTGGGTACCACTACAGATTTTAAATATCTATTTGCTGCAATCATCACAGAACAATTTTTTGAGCCACAATAACTTGTGCAAACAAAAGACAAACACACGCTTTTCAAAACCTTATTGAAAATTCTGCGACTACAACACGACCACTGTCACTCAAAAGAAAACCTGACATACCTTTTCTTTTTTGGATCCTGTGCAAACTTGGGAGGAATTCTTTGCCACAATTTCTGGATCTGCTGCTTCCATGACAAGATCAGTTTCTTCCCTTTCTCACTAAACGCCTGTCAACACAAACGAATTAGTGACAAAACAGATTTTTTTATTTCATAAAAATCCACAACATCAATGTTTACTACACGTTTTTTTTCTTCTGGTTTCAGTATCTTCGTAACACAAAGCTGCATTCCATAGACCCAGGACATTAGTCTGCACTTGCAGCAAGACATCTTCACTTATGTAACCATAGATTATTGACAACAGATTCGCAACTCCCAACATTTTCTTGCGTACTATCCTAGAGGAGGCGCCACTCTCCTAAATTACAAATTTCAGTTCCCGGTTAGTGTTTAGTGACGGGAAATTCTCACATTTATTTTACTGTCCAGTACAACGAAAAATACTTTCGCTATTGAAATGCTGTTCTAAGTCTTCCAATAATAGAACTATTGTTACTGTGAGTACTTTTGGCACCTGACCACACAACAACCGACCATGATTAGCAGACGACGTACTTGCCGAAAGTAAAACTTTTTAATTTTGTCAGGTGTCGCTAGTGAATAATGACGTCACAGCTTATGTGTAAGATCACAGATTTCATCCAATGAAAATATACGGAGTTGGCGGTCCATGTACAATAGTCTATGGTGTAATGGAAACAGTGAATTTTATCCCATAATGCAACTTCCTAACCTCACCGACCAACCACTTCTGTGGCCATCATTTTGCTAGGCTACGCTATTAAAGTCTCGAGTTACGGCTCCAGACGCACACAAGGTTACCATAGTAACATGTCAAAGACTGAAAGTAAGACAGCCAACTAGCCATTTACCTCATGATAGATACACTTGTCCAGCAACTGTAAGTACATATTGACACACTCAAAGTCAGGCCTGCTGCTCACTAGGAGTTGAGTGCACACTGAAACAGAAAAGTAAGGAGGACTGATATACGGTGCATAAGACATACGCAGGCCGCTAAGCCGGGCACATTGTACCAGACACCTGAAACCATTATTCACTTATTAATACTACTCATAGAGACATACACACAAATTAAGACCGAGTTGAGGAGCTAGAGACCTGCATTGAGGAACTAGCAGTGGGCTAGTAGTGGGCTCAAGTGGGATTTTGAACGTACAATCTCGTGAACAGGAGGCAGACATTAAACCCACCAGGCCACACTGCCTCCTCTGGGTACAGAGCAGACAGACTAATATATTTAGTCTAGTTCACTTTGGTGACGAATTTTGCGATGTGAAGCCCAGAAAACGCATCCAACTACTGAGTAATGAAGGTCACAACAGGTTGAAAGCAATTTCATAACTAGGAGTAGACTAAAGCTTCTTTGGCCGGAAGACGCGTTCAAAGTGGTTTTAATGCTCCATTACATAATGTTATTTTCAACATACCCTTTCCCAGGACTTTAGTAAACTGGCCTGGAAGGTCTCGTTCGTCAATTCTGTCCTGGTCGGTGGGAGACAGTGCTGCCGTGCAAGTTTCCCCAAGAGCACCATCTGGTGGCGTAAATGACTTGATAGGGGTTTGGATGACGTTCATCAGCTCCACCAAAGCTGCTTTCAACTGGGTTCCCTCCATCACATCCTATGATCAGCCACAGTAAATCTCGATTATGGTGTACACATATTCTCATATACTCAAAGACATCAGCCCATCGTAAGTGTATAATAGCTTTTACAACAGAGCTCAGAAACGCTTAGCGATGGTCCATAATTATCAATATTTCAAATGTATACAAAATAAATGCTGTAGCAAGCCCTCTCCCTACTAAATGAAGGTTACTTTAAAAAAACATTGATTGTCTTCTCCTTGCAGATAATTTTCACCACCAGTTTCAATGTAGGCTGGCCATTAACTCTTCCTCCCAAGGCAAATTTTTTTAATGTGCTTTCGAAAATGCTGATACTTATGAATGATATCACACACATGCCATACTTTCAATAATTCAATAGTTTCTAGTATTAAAGCATGCGACACAAATTTAACTACTTTGTTTCAGCACAGTCCAATGAGAAATTCTTATTAACCCTAAATATTATACGATGAGCTGTTTTCATCCTTTGTAAGATTCCAATGTTCAAATTATAGACTGATGTTCAAGGTGGGATGCCATTCATCAATAGATGGAAATTAATATCATTAAACCTTGATTCTAATTTACTGCTAACTTCACTACGAGAATACACGAGAAGCACGTGAAGATATGATGAGTCATGAGCAAGTAGACTGCGATGCTGTTTGTACGAGCTTTACCTGACCATCCATTGTAACCCACCCCGAGTACGATAGGTTCTTTGTGACGTCAATCTTTTCAATGTTTTTTTGAAAACTCTCCCGTTCTTTGAAATATGACACATCAGATCTGCACAAGCATCTCACATAATCTCTCCCGTTTGTTAGCAGTTCGTTAGATGTAGTATCAAACTTTACACAATCATAATCACATCGATGGCTATGACTTAGAAGCAAATTTGTTTGGCCATGTTTTTTATGATTAAATACTCTTTAATTTTCTTTTAATCACTTTTGCTGTTCACAATGAAGTACAAAAACTTACTATCTTTCAACTCATTAAAAAGTTCACTGTAAGGCTTTTCACACCATGTAAATAAAAAATTTACACAACAGCAAATTATTACAAAAAAATCGAAGTAACTACAGAAGACAGAGTGCCAATGCATAAGTAGTTGAAAAGGCAACAGACAAAATAAATAGTTAGCTGGGCAAACTACAAACCCTGCACAGACTCAAATTCAAATTTCAAAGATCACGCAGCACTGTGGGTAAACTCAACCGATTCACATTCAAGAGATCGGGAAATGTAAAATGAAAGACGAAAAGTAAATCACCAGTTTCATTCTTACAAAACCTTACAAAAGGTGTATAGGAAGGCCATTCAAATGGGTTTCTGATGGTTTTTTCAGGTTTCATTCCAAAATCGTTTAAAGCCCAAACATGAAAATTGTGAACGTTAACCTTTAGAGTCAATGAACCTATAACATTACCATGACAGGCTTCCATTTCACAGGCTATACGTAAGGGCACTTAGTGTTATCTGCAGCTGCTACTATGTATTCACCATTTCAATTTACAATAATTATCAAATATTATGCGTCATATGCAAACTAATAGCTAAATACTTGGACAATAGACAATTCGATTTCTTTAACAACAACCAAAATGTGAATCAAAAGTAAACAAACAAATTAACACCAATTTTACAACCGGGTTATAGCGATACATTTTGAAGGACAACATGGCCGGCATTCGAGAATCATTCCTGAAGTGATGAACAGGAAACTCAGGTCACGGAAATAAACTACATTAGTAGACGATTTTGCAAAATTGTATTCAAAAAGTTCCAGACCAGAAATAAGGAAAGCAGTACAGGTTGTTACATATTTTCAAGTGATAACACCTTTAACAGCTTTTCTTGTTGTGCCAACAGAATGAACAAAGAAATTGCTTGCAATTGATAGCAACCAGACCAACTTTGTAAGGGTATGCCTGCACTATCAATGCTAATGTGTTTTTCATTTGCTAATGCCTTGAATAATCAGTCATTTTCTATCATGGTATGGCAAAGTTTGTGATACATCCTGTGTGGTGTCATTATCTCGTTCATTATTTGTGTTTCAGGTCGTGAGCAAGATGCTAGAGTCTTGCCAACAAACATTAAATTCTTGAAACCGTTTTGATAACGATTTGACGAAAAGATGTACAGCACAAGTCTTAAATTTGGGACAAAAAATATTTGCTAAAATTGCCAATTGTCTCATTATCATAGACGTCTTATGTTGCAGCTTTTACATGATAAGATTTCATTAGGTGACGACTGATCTGAATAAATGATGCTGACAACAAAATAAGTGTTTCCGTTTCCGTAAAAAGTATTTTTTTCCAGAAAAATTAGACAAAATAGAATTTGACCTGTTCCACAAATTGTGACCTCAACTGAGTATTTTTTAACCTGCACTATATTGATCAATCCCTGAACATTGCAGTTTACATCACCATGACAACAGACGAGCACTGCAGGCTCACCAACCAGATAGTGACGAAAAATTGAGCAAGACGCAAAACAAAACTACCATCAACTACTTTTCATATTCATAGGAAAGTGACACAAATGGAAACAATCAAACAACCTGCATTTCTCAAACGGTCGTTACCAGTGCATGCAACCATGTTTGGAAGAAACCAAAGACCACGATAAGAGGATATTGCGCCATTCGGTAACTGTCGCTAATTTGCGCATGAACTTGCAATTTACGCGAGCCCAACCAGTCAAGAGCTGTCGCAGCCCAGAGAAAAATCCTATCCGTTTATGTTAGAAAGCTATACTGCATTTGTATTGTATTGCATTTCGTTGTGAACTTGCGTGTATTCAAGGCAGTCCTGTACAGCATTGTTCTTATAGCAAACATAACTTTGAGAGGGTAAAAACACAGTCTTACTTCAAAGTAATACAAAATACGAATGTAGCAGTTGAAGTAGCTGAAAATAATAGCAAGAAGTGTCAACTTGCCTTATTTCACAGCATCATGTTTTTGTGACAATTGCAAAAATAAATCGAGAATAATTCTCTCTTGCCAAAGTGAGAAACAGAATGTCCCTAGGCAATAGTACCGTTACCTGAACAGCACTCAATATACATATCAACACACAGTACAAGCCAAAAGTATTCCGAATCAATGACCCATCATGCCAGCAGCGAGAAAGCCAAATTCATACTCAGAGTAGCAGTTCCTTATGACTGAAAACGAAGGGGATTTAACGGGAAAACTAGCCAAGAGACCAAGCCACACAGTAATAAGAATTTTGCCACAATAATATTTATTACCACTCGCTTTTGCTAATAACAGAATAAGCCATCATGACACAGAAACAGAATTCTATCTGATTACTTTTGTCATATACTGCAACCACCACGCAGATTTCTACACGGTACTGTACCTTCTCTAGCTCCTTCAGCGTAGTGTACCTCTCTTTCAGCTTGGCAATATTCAGAATAATCTTGTGCCTTGCGCCTTTAGTAACATTCTGCGGTAAAAATGACTTAGTATACACAACCAGTACACAAGAGCACACAACTCGCTGGATATCTACTCAGCGAGTCACACTCTCATCAGAGTAAAAACGGGCCCGTAATATTGCATAGTATTACATATCTGGGATCCAAGGTGTCTTGGGCAATGCTTAATTTTTACTCAACACAAAACAATTGCCAGGAAATATTTTGTTTAGTATCAATTCCTTTAATTCATACATCTGTTATACTCAGCTAATAGTGTACAGGACATGTAATACTGAAAACTGTCTTAATAAATCTACGATAAAGTAGGGTTTGAGCAGAAAAAATTCACTTACAACAAACTTTTTGTTGTGGATAATTGGAACGTTTCCACCCTCACCTAAGATGAGGGTGAATTTTATTTGCTAAAATTTACAAATACTGTGTATTTTTGCATTTTTCATTTATACACGGATCTTTCTAAAAGTAAGCCGAAGTATATATCTGATACTCCAGAAACAAGACAAAGGAGCAATATTTGAACACACACGCATTGGATGACTTTAACATTTATGCAACTGTGCCTGCCATAAACTTTTAAAGTTCCACAGATTAACATAAAACTTTAAAATTGGGGAGGGGGTCAGAACGCTAAGGAAGCTTCAGGTGAAAACATGTCATTCTAATTTGAGTACTTTACTTATGGCACTGTTCTCATTTTTCAAGTGCATTGTGGGACAATCGTCGACTCGTAGACATTAGTTGATATCACATATATGGACGTGTAACCAGATTTATAATTTGCATATTGTCGCCAAATGTTTTCGAGACAACAACCATCCCACAAAGCATTTGAAAAACGTCAGTAGTCGCACAGATGAAATCCCCTGAATTGCGCTCGATGAGTATTCTAACGTGACGTCACGTACTTGCTTCTCCAGGCCCTCCTCTGTCAGGTTCAACATTTCCTCGTAAGTCATGTGTTGAAACATGGATGCGTATTTATGAAGACGTAGGCACTTCAACCATACAGGCACATCTGCAAGAAAAAAATTGTTCACCATCCTTCATTAAAAACCAACAGAAACAGCAGCAGCAGCAGTACGATTCCTTAAAAATAATAGCACACAAGTCACCAGCTGCAACTACAGTACATGCCAAAAGCATTCAAATAAAATGGCCCTGAATTCTCCGTCATGTCAGCTGGGCGGAACCCAAAATCATCGTGAGTGTACCTTTCCCTTATAACTAAGAATGAAGAGGAATTGCCAGGAAAGCTAATAAGGAGGCTCAGTCAGTCTACAATAGCAATTTACTGCATAGTGGTTATTATCAGTCATATTTTATGTTAACGGAGTTAGCTGTCATGATTTCGTCTCATTACTTTTCTCCAGTACTGTATGCACTACAAGCAGACCCTCAGCCCTTCATAACATTTGCTTTTAGTAAAAATGCTTTTAAATGTAATTTCATGATTAATGACACGACGATAAAAACATTGTGAAATGTGATGCGTAATGGTTTAACGCCAAAGGTGAAATCATGTGCAGCGTTCTCCACAACAAACAATTCAAACTCCACAAGAATTACAAACTTCATGAACATGTTGGAAAATACATGTTAGAAAATCCATGTTCATACCGTGAGAGGTTAGTACCTAAATTCTTGGAATTAGTACACTGAACTGGAGCGAAATTATCCAAAACGCCTCGCATTTTTGGAAGCCTCAAAGTCACGTGCCATTCAAAGTAGAGAATGGTTAGTCATGTGACTAAAATTCACAGGTGCGCGCACAATGTTCACTTCTGATGAAAAACTGAACATATGAAAATAATCAAGGTATCTGGAATTGTGACACACATCCAAAATGTCCTGTTTTTCTGAAAAATTACTAGTCTTCTATAAGGTCAAATTCACAGAATTGTTTTTCAAACAATATGCAGGTTCGTCAAACTTGCCGTTACTTTGACGAGCCAAACTGAGTTGTAAGTTGTGGAGAACACTGATGTTCATATTCTTCATGAAACAAGGCCAAGAGTATCTAAAACGGGTTTAGACAATTCTATGTCACATAAGCATTCACTTGGAAACCAAACATTCAACAAATTGACACTTAAACTATAACTTTCTGTTTTTAGGAACATTATATTTGTACTGGTAGGAAGAGCTGGTTAACAAGGCCATCAAAATATTCCCACACTTATCACCAAAAGACTTTCCTAAAAATACAAATCCCACACATAAATACTAAAAACTCAAGAAAAGGTGCATTTGTCGCAAATCCAATGAATAAAGGAATAAATTCATGTGACTCGTCTCAAAACTTTAATGACCAAGACAACGGCCAGTTTACCTTCCGTTCTCAACGCACTAATAATACCCGCCACTAGTATAATGATCAATACATGGAGTTGATGTGTCAGCAAGACATTGATTTCATCTCTAGGTTGACTTCATCTCACCTTAATCTGAACCAAATAAGCAGAGAACAAAGACAACACCTCAAGGTGTGAGTCACAATGCTGGAGTCAACATGACTCACACAGCCAAGTATCCGTCAATTCTTAGACTTTGCAAAGAAATAATTACCAAATTACCCGGCTATCTTCCTATGAATAATCAAAAATCATCAAATGCTTCTTACGGTAATGCCAAGCGTCCAATACACAACATGGTAAAAACAAAGTAGAATTGGTCTTAGTTTATGTAGGACGGAAAAAATGTCCAAATTTGGCAAACTTCGGAACATCATATCTCAGAAATGGCTAATTGGAATCATATGAAACTTTTAGATAATATGGTTTATGCATTGTTCTCCAAAAATACTATAGAGCATCGTTTTCAAAATGCTCCACTTTTTTACAAAGGGTTATAAAGAATAAGACTTATCACTTTCATGAAAAAATTCTAAAGTGGCATGAAACGAAAATTAAACGATATTTCAGAAACTTTAAGTGTTATTGATATCTCATCTTGGAACATTTACAGTAATCAAATAAAATTTGATCGTGATATTGACACCGTTGTTTTGCTATCAATGTAAGTTCCTTTTACCAGATTTTACTAAAAAGACATGGTCACGCGACCCAATTAATGACAAATGTTTAAAACTGCAAAAGGCTTTGAAAATCAAAAGGTCAGAATATGGCCGACAAAGATTAGCCACGGACTTGGAATCAACTGAAACAACTGCACATAAATAATGCATTTAAAGAAATGTTATGGACAACAGCAAAAAAATGAAGCTATACATTCAAGAATACAGACAGTATTTTCATATATTTAGTCACAACTCAAATCTTCAATTAAATTTGTATTTTAAACCAGTCGTTTACGTGAAATAATTTTGATTGATGGCAAAATAATTCAGTGTGTTTCCATAACTGTTCGATAACGTTTTTTGCAATAAATCTTAAATCTTCAAATATTACCATTTGTACAAAGTTGTATAAATAGTGTTACAGGTAAAAAATTAGAAGCAAAACTTCTCAACAAAACCTTCGCTGTTTCCACAAACTATTGGCAGTAACTACTGCCCTTTAACTAGAAGAACCTAGCAGTACATCAGTACTCTTGAAGTACACGTTTCCTCCTACCCATTTCTGTTGGGAATTCAGATGAAATTCAAAATCCCTATTCCAACACATGGGGTTCCTAGCATGAACAGGTTTACCAAAAAGAATGGGAGGCGACAACACAACGTCCAGTCTGACACATATTTCTACTTTCATCCAGGGATAACCATGTAGAATGAAGGCCCTTACCTTTCATTCCACTACCAGGCATTGCGAAGCTATTCTTGATGACCTGAGGCTCCTCCTGGTGCGAGTCGCTGCCACTACCAGACGAGGCCACGCTGCTCTGGGGGGACAGCTGTCCATGTTCGTACTGCAGGGAGTGCGAGCGCGATGACCGACCGCTCGGCTCCGTTGGATCAGACTTGTTGTCAACCATGCCAGGCACATTCACAGGTGGGGTGACCGAGATACTGCGGCGCAGCTTCTGGTGGCCAACAGGGGGCGGACTGGAGCCTAAAACAGTACACGTGACGATAGAATAGATACATATCAAAAAACAAGAGTAACTAACGCAAAGAGCCGACTTGGGTGTACCGTGTACACTGAAAAAATAAAGAAACAAAGGATGGTCATTTTGTCCCATATTTTCATGGTAGTTGGATGAACCCAAAAATCAAAAATCAGTTGTGCCGACTCTTACCATTAGAAACACATGGGACAAATTTCATAAATCTCCGTCGAAGAACATGACAGATATTAAGGCAGATATAACGACAAACTGTCACCAGGGTGCACCACTGTATTCCGTCCAAAAACCAACACCAGTCGGGCTTTCGTTAACAGCAAAACATAACTTAAATTTTATAAAGAGCCATCACAGAATTTGCCTCAGTCACACCCTCCTTAATATAAACACATATGCGGACATCAAAAACCGATTTGGAAATAATAAAAATGACTACTAGGAATTGTAAAATACAGAAACATATTTGCAACAAATCATAAAATTCTGCCAAAAAACTTTGAAGATACACAGGCTAACAAAAAAAATCCCCACTAATGAACACAGCAGTAGTCGGACCTATACAAAGATCATTGTCATCCGTCATCAGCTTCAAAGAAACATGTAATTATGCTCAAGATCAGAGCTTGTACCAAATTTTAGAAATGGACAACATCGGCTACCCCAAATTCAAGAATTACAAGAAAGGTGGAAAATTACAGCAAAATCTCATTAATTTCAGACAAAAATAATTTGTTGGTCTTTCTTCCTTTTTCAAAAGATTCATTGCTGTGAATGGCAACAATTTCTCAGACTAAAAGCTTTGGTACAGATCTTTAATTATGACGTATGATTTCACTTAACTTTCATGAAAAAATGAAAAAAAATTATGACGTAGCAATTATTTGGTGTTACTTATCTTTCACGAAAAAATGAAGAAAAAATTCACGTGTCGGCCATGCAGCATCCTAAACAGTCAAAACTTTACCGTACCCTTTCTGAATTCCGTTGAATCGGCAACTTTCTCATCTTTTTCTCAGACTTTGCTGATACAAAACGCAGAGTACGGCATTTTAGAAATACGATGAATGCCAAAATTGCCCATGTCCCAATTATCAGAATCAAGAAAATTCCAGTTCAGCTTGAAATTCAATGCCCCAAACTTTAGAGGCTATTCCTAACTGGAGCCTCAATGACTACAGACACAACTGATTTTTGTATATTGTTTGTGAAATCGGTTCTCCTTTATCACATTCACCAAACTTCCCCAACACCTTGCACTGCCACCCATTCTCCTTTGTAAGGTCAAAATCTAACAAAAGAGAAGAAGTAATTACCCCCAGACAGCCTTAGTAAAATCAATGGCAATCACAGACAAGCTGTGGGGTCAGTTGTCACAACACAGTTCTTAATGTTGTGGTTCACTGGCATCCTATACCAATATGGATTCATGACCAACATGGTGTGGTCAAGCAGTGTCATATCCTAACATCTAATTATAGGACAGGATCTCGAATTTTTGGTTTAGAGAGAAGGGGGCATTTCTTCACAAAACCATAGTCATCACAGTATGCATTACCTACTTACCCAATGCTCCTGTTTTTTCCAAAACAGCAATTTTTTGGTAAAACAAATTTTAAAGTGTTTAATCATAAAGAACGTTAATGATATTATATGACACCACAAGAATTGGTTTTATGAATGGATTCAAACCACAACTTCAGTGAATGTTGGAAAGGATTCACATTACTTCAGAGTGCAAAGTAAATATATAGTCAGGGTCCTCACCCACCTTTATAGTGACTCTAATCACTGATTAAACGAAATTTTTGACTTGAAGAGGAGCATCTTGCATGATTTTTAAATATGTTTCAGAGGGTTACATGGTCAATTTCGGCCCCAAAATTGAGGCATCAAAGGCCGTGTAGAGGAATCATTATATGTAGTATTCTCATGCAAAACCAACATTCATCAGAGACAATGCTACCTTCGTTGACAAGTACTTGTCAAAAGAAAACACTTACGTTGGCTATTAGAAATCTGGGACGTGAAATTCGATGGCGCTGAGTAGGTCGTGTGAAGAGAAACGTGTCTGCCATTGGTGCAACTGCCCGCGTCGCTCTCTGGAGTTCCATTGACAGACACGTAATGGGCACTATCGGCTGTGTCTCCAGTGACAGTGTTCGCATCCCACCAGCCATTCAGTCGACTGCTCTGTCCTGCAGCACCAGTGAACAGTGGCCCCGCCACGCCGCCACTACTGCTATTACTACTCAAGTCGGCTGTGGCCAGGCTGCCAGTTTGGGACGGGTTGAAGCCATTTTCAGCATACTGAGATCCCAAATGGTAGGGCCAACGACCATTATGCAGGCTTTGCTGGTAGCTCTCCTCCAGCTGTGACAGCCACTGATGCAGTGCTGACCTCTCTTGGTTGTTGAGGGCAGGATGGATGAGTGAGAAGGACAACAGCTGGCGACTCTCCTCAATATGGATACTGTTCTTGATGGAGTGCTCCAAGATCCTAGGGATCACTCTTAGGTATTCCTCCTTCGCCTCCATATTGCCAGCTCTCAGCAGCGGTAGGTGGCTCAGCAACTGGTTGACAGCGCCCTCTTTGGGTAGATTACACAGACCAGCCACATACCCTGAAAACAAACAAGCTTGTTCACATTACATGCATTAAGCTACATCACACCAATATAGGAGTTTGTTATTTAGACTAATAGTTTACACCTGCCATAGTTGCTGACCTGAATGCAAGGAAAAGACACTGAAATTGCTAACATGTCAGTGTCTAAGACCAACAATAAGGGGTTGATTACTGACCAGCATATCAACAACAGCTGTTAGGCAATATTGAATTTTCTTGATATTTGTCGTTCACCATGTTTTCTCAAACATCGGACACTACGTAACTCTTGATTTGGTAAGAGTCCGATCATAGGCGGATTTAGGGGGGCCCAGGGGGCCCGGGCCCCCCTTGTCTGCCGCAAAAAAAATAAAACAGCAAGAGTGTAGGGAAATGTTGAGTTTATTAATTAACCCCGGTNAATTAAAATTACACGGCTGAAACAAGATTTAAATGAGTGCAGTTTTAGTGTTTGGGAGGTGGGTTCAGATCCAATTTCAAGTGTCAAATTCGGAACACGGCGCAATCGTAACTGAATTATGGCTAAGTATAGGCTCTCCTGCGATATCTCAGGCGACCAGCAGTGGCGCTGAGCACTACGGCTCCATTTCCGTTGTCTGCTCCACTGTGCAATAAAGAAAATTACTTCAATTTTTAAAGAAAATGGAATCTTTGCGATGATGAAAAAACAGAAGGTGCTGGTAAGATGTCAATTTTAATCGAAGCCTTAATGAATCACTCAGAAACTCATAATTCTCTCTTTGTCAAACCTTAACTTGAGACGATTTCCAAAGCAATCGCGTCGTTATTGCCAACACAAAAAATGGATTTGGGCTTTTGGGCAACTGAAGACTATTTTAAATACAACAAATTTGTTACGAACTGATTGCACAAAATATAAAACATGTAATAAGCATTCAAAAAGAAGGTTTCGCGCGCAAACGCTGTGAACCATAAACAAGTACGTCTCTTAGTATCAAATTAGGAGTTAAATCATGGTGGTGCAGTGGTAAAGCACGCGCGCTGTATCCGCCAGGTCATGAGCTCGAGTCTGTGGTGCTTGCAGTTTTTCCTGTTTGACACTTTCTCCGTTTTTTTTGCCTTTTTTTTTCTTGGACAATATTTCGGGAATCAAGGAAAATGATTTTTAGAGGAAAAAACAGAAAAATTTCCTGCCCTCCTCCATTCGGTGCTATGCGCATCTACAATCGTGCTTTGAACAAATGTTTACAGACAAAATGTTGGTACCCCCTTGTGATATCCTAGATCCGCCACTGCCGATATTGTCTATTTTTAATTTCATAATTACTGAAGCAAACTGGAGAATTTTTATCATAGGTATAGTGGACACAGACCGTTATTTTTTGAGAATCAGTTGAACATGCCTGACCAGTTACCAATCATTTTGAATCGCCATCTAGTGTTTTGGAATAGCATGAAAATAGAACATGAACTGAACAGTGCTTCCTACAGTTTATTGATGCACACTGCTGGTGAAGCAAGCCATAACAAACACTGTGTTGGTACACTGAGTCACCATGACAACAAGACACCATTGAATGCATTAACATTCCAAACAACTCTGTGTTATATGCAGTTACCATAGCTACAACACAACTTGTATACAAGACGCACATGTGGTTTTGAGTTTGTCATTTTTGACATAAAATTATTTTTCAAATATTTTAATCTTTTGCTAGAAGGTCCTAATAACGCCACACAAGGAAAGGCATGAACATCCACTAAAATGAAATCACTCAAGGAAATCCATGTATCTCTCTAATCTATTTGTGTCAGATTACGATCACAAAACCCTAATTGTTGTTGACCAGATGAGAATCATGGGATTTACTTGGCCAGTTGGGCAGTTGTCCCAATGGCATGACACTAAGCATGAGAGCCTGTGTTTCTCATCCATTTACTCAGTCAGTTATTGCAAGATGGTGCTGTAAAAATGTTATGCATACGAACGTTTTTAAACATGAAGAATTGTGAAATGGTGTGTGTATAGTGCTAGATTGGCGAGCACGTTTTTAAAGCCGTTAAAAACCATGATTTGATGTTAAAAACAAATTTCTTCACCGGCATATTTTGCAATTCCAAAGCAACGTCACCAAGACTTTCTTATTCAGCACTTTAAAAATGGAAATACATCACATAACAAAATGCCTGAAATTCCCTTGCTGGCCATACTCTTCCAGTGGCGGAAACTATGCCGCCATGACAAGCAAACTTCATGAGCCTGGTCTGGTGCAATAAGGTACGGTCAGCTGTTCTCAAACCTAGGAATCATTTTTAATCTATGTAAGGAAGAGAAATACGAAGCTGCTGATTGCATGACGTTAAGTGGTCGCAGTTAAAAGTTATTTCTGAAAGATGGCTGCTTTGCATGTCAGTGTATTAGTGACAGTCAACTGTTTGTCCCTAACAGGTTGACCATCTATCAAGCACTAATGAATAGGTACATTGTGCAATGACCATGGGTACCCTGAACAAGTGAAGTACTAGGGCACTGACACAAGTTGCTGGACAATGGTCAGTAATATGTAGCCAACACCAGATTTTCAGCCAATCAACAGTAATAGCCCACTTGCTAGTACCCTGGGGATGATAAATGCTGTCTAGTACATACTATAACTGGAGACTGAAAGACATCTGGGTATGGTGGTTGGATAAATGTTATTAATACCCCTGATGACAACTACCACATCATGTTGCCTTTGTTAAACAATGCTTCCCACGTGATGCAATAATCACAAGTTATCCAGGAGTTTATTTTTTGCTTTATACAATCTATCTCTATAGCAACAACGACATCGCGTGAGCATGCATCAAGACAGATCTGCATGGTTTACACGTAGTTGCCAACTCTCATTTTTTGGTAGCGGGACCATCACGCTTTCTAAAGCTACACCCCGCATCGATAGGTCCTGCTTTTTTGACATACGCGACGACATTTACGGCATGACCACGTCGTCGTGTTATAGTTAAATTTCAATTTGTATTTCCTTCCGCATAGCCTAAATGCAATCCTGAGCTCAAGCAAAATAACTTACTGCTAGACACTTCCAAGAGTGTAGTGAAAATAAATGCCAACAAGCATCAACTCACCCCGTAACACTCAGTGTCAGGAGGTACTATGCAAAGGCAGCATTTGTCACTAGCATGTGTTTTTACTGTTATTTTTAACTTTTCTTGAAACATGAAGCTAGGGCGGGGTGAGCAGGCTAATATTATTCAACATACGCACACCAAAAGATGATGATCGATGCCATTTCTAAATTGCGATCACTTCAAACATTTAATTATTTTTAGGAGGCCGTAATCTGGAGTGGATAACACTATCAAAGTCACCCAGCAGATAATGTTTTAACTTTTATGAAACCCAGCCCAGAAGCTGAACCCAATTTTCTCATTCACCAGTATCACACAAAACAAGGTGAGTAAACACACACACTGCAGTAAAAACATTAGTGTCTGTCCTGTAAATGACCGGTTAACCCAGACCATGTTGGAATGAACCCAGTGTTACAACATAAGTCACATGACTGTGAATGTGATTCTGAAGGTAAACAAACAAAACAAAACAAAATATGACCAGCCTTTTGCAATCCAGGACTTAGTTTTTAGCCAATCTATCATTTTGCTTATTACTATTTACCTTCATTTATCGTTGTTACATTTCTTCATTTACCTTAATACAGCATACAAATTACGTATATTTATCACCCAAGATGTCTCAAGATGAGTTGGTAGGTAGGTGCCACCAACTGATAAGCATGTCAGGTATTGTCTCGGGTGAGTAATTTGGCTTTGTGGTATTGTCTCGTGTGAGTATCCAGGATACATCCAGGTATCACCTGTCTCAGGTAAGTAAATGAAAATCAGTGGTGATCAAGACGGTGTTGGTATTGTCTTGGGTAGAGGTTTTTAACTGTCTTGGAGCCTACGTAGGCCACATTCAAAAGTGCCATCCACACGCAGACTACGTTCCCTAGAGAAAGTTGCTCCTGGGACAACTTGTCACTTGGTTTGGGGGTTGTCTAGACACTGCTTAAACTGGTGCAATTTGCTTGTGATGATTTACTCCACCTTATGGAGGTAGAGGTAGAGTAACATGTTCTAGGGTAGCTTGCACTTCTATTCACAGTGTGGCCGCAAACCTGGGGCAAGGCGAAAATAATCATCAGCTGCAGTTGCATACAGACGGTTCTTCTTTTTAGCGCTCGGTATTCGCATCAGCTGTTTATTGTCATGCATAGAGTGACAACCTCCGACTTGCGATAGTTATCGGATGTGAGTGCCGACGCTACACGCTACACTCAGAGTAGGGCGGGTCTTAGTCACTTTTCTTAATTCTGACCCCTAGTCATAACTAACTGGCTTATATCAAACGTGTGATTCATTGCTAAAATTACAAATTACACAATTATCCTTAGATTAAATAACATTTTAAGCAAAGGGATTAGACCTTGGTTGTGATATATGGCGTAACGCCTTTTCATACAAAATTAACTCCAGTACTAGAGGAGCATTGATGTAAATCGCAACTTGCGAGTTAGCTGAGCTTTCCAGGACACTGGAATTAGACATGTGTGCGTGTGCATGTGCTACGGTATCAAACTTATTGCAAGAATATGACTTGCTCATGTTGGAAACAACTTGTTTCACCAATTTTAACATGAAAAATCTCCAGATGTATATTTACATAAACAACTGGTTACGAAATACTGGGTTCAGTTTTTTACGAGGGCATATAGGACGTCCGGCAGTACGTTAAACATTCGCTACAGTTGCTGCAGTGACATGACAACATTGTGCAAAATGTTACCAGTATTCTGGTCAACCTTCCAGGATTCACCATGGGTGAACAGAGCCTAAACCAAAAAGAACATAAAGGAAAGTGGCGTTCTCATGGTAAGAAGACAGCTCTGCCTGCTGATTTGGGAGCAGACCGCTAGAAAGCAGATCAGACACCTGACGAGATTTCATTTAATTTTTTCAAAATCCCGGATCGCATGGCACATCTGCCCTCTGATTGCACAACTTACGAATGTTGTAAAAATACCACCAGACATGGTCTTCATCTCCTAACTCTCCGTTATTTCACCTGACTATCCTGTAACTGTTATATATTACACATCCCTCGGTTTTTTTTTAAATGAACCATTAATATCTATGCAGCGCCAATACCAGACTGAACAAATACATTTACAAGTACAGTTATGAATGAATGAATGAATGAATGAAACAAGCCCAACATAAATTATCATAAATAATGAACCAGTCTGAAGTCAGTGAATTGATTGAGACAGAGAGGATGACTCACACCACAACATGCATATCACAGCCAGTTAATAAACATGACATGACTTGACTCAGTGAAAGGTTTTTCATGATCAAGTGACCTCATCAAAAGAGCTGCCATAAGAACTATGGTCTTTATCAGAGAGATGCTAAAAATAAACTCAACTACGTTGATCGACCACACAAAGTGCTATTAATACAAAAGTGCAAAATCAAAATTACAGAATTTATGTTCTTTATGTTAACTTACAGAACTCTTATAACCGTCTTCCAACAAACGAGTTGCGTAACAAACAAGTTCAGTAACTTCCATTTAGGTCTAAGGAATTTGGGTTGGCAACTGCAAATTCAATCTCTCTGCAAACAACCTCATTTAATTCACTACGCACTGGCACAAGGACATTCTGTGGATGAATGGCCAACGCCATTAACTGTTCACTTGTAAACATCAATAGCACAACTGGTACAGAATCCTAAAATACAGTTCAGGTGAGGAGTACATATAGGAAATCAAATAGGATTTGAGATCTGCAGGGAGATTAGCTGGTTAAAGGGAAAAACAACTGCTTCCCATGTTATCTATGGTAAACATACACATCTGTGGTCATCTTGGACAGACAGTTTTTTGTGTTAATTGCTTTTCTCTCGGCATGTGCTGTAATTACTATCTGGCGAACCGAGCAAAAGGCCTCCATCTTGGTTCTACATATAGTTCCATTGAGCAAACACGAATGAGCGACACAGACAAAATGGCAACAGTAAATAACACTGTAAAATGTATCTCCAAAATTATCAGGGACCTGCAAAAGCAACATCCAAAGTGGTTGCNCTTTAAAACAACTATACGCAAAAGGGTCCTAGATGTCATCTAATGAAAACTAAGCATAACATTAATGTGCAAAATGCTGATATTCTGGCCAATCGTGTGCCATCGCCATGGGCGAAGAGAACTCAGATCTGCCTTCTAATTTGTGAGCAGACACCAAGGCATGTCACTTGTCTGCTAGCACAACAATACTCTGATTTGCTAGCTGAATGCATGATTGAAAAGCAAGACATGAACTTAAAGATGTCACAATCAACCATTTAAAGTCTTTCTTGCAGCTGATCCACAAAACATTCTTGCAAGATCCACAAAACATTCTTGCAAGATCCACAAAACATTCTTGTATTTCAACTGAGAACAGTTGTGAGTCCTAAAATAACAACAGACTGTCAATTACCTACAAAACATTGAGTCTTTGCTTTAGGACTGAAGTAGATGTCTTTCACAAGGAAACTGGTTCATCATTCAGACATTCACAGGGATAACTTGACACCGAACAAATTGTTCTAACCCAGGGCCTAGATTTCACTATCTTGAAAACAAGAAAAGTTAATACTCCCATGTCACCAAATTCCTAGGTACCACAAACTGCCCTACAAACTTGATCATCTTTTTCTAGGGCATGTGTGATTGTTCATAAGGAGAGACAAAGTCAAAGCGAAATAAATCATTCCAGGGGTCAGTTTCATGAAATGTTACGAATTTGGTCTTACGCTCCAGACCACTATTTCTGAAACGTAATTAAAACTTTAATTAGCACTGAATAGCACATATTATCTGAGAATACACCCAGGACTACTATTTATTGAGAAAATTTGTACAAATTACTTCCAGGAAGACTAAACCTTTACTTGGTAATTGTAAGACCAAATTTCTGTCCTACTTCTAAGTCACCTTCATGAAACGGACCCCTGTTGTTTGCATAACCCAAAGAGCAGACGAGTCCTTTGCAATTTCCTTGTGTGTGTACAGTCACTCAGTTATTGGTAACTTCCGTTTTTACATCATTCACGAAAAGGCTGTCCAAACAAAAACTACCGTTAATCTGAAACAATTTGGCCAAGATTAATTTGCTCCCTGTCAAAAAATGTCATAGCCCACCATTAGGAATTACTATGACAGCCTCCTAAACTTCTGTGACAAGTCTGGAAGGCTAAAAATAATGAAAACACTTGACAGGTAAATTCTGTTTACAGCACACCCTTCAAGTTGACCTGGGCACTTTAACTGGAGATGAGAGTTGTTTTGAACCTCCCACCCATTCATGAACACTGACTGGACAAACAAATGTGGTGATAAGCATTTGCTCATCACTGGGCTTGTTGACTGACACATCTGTTACAACTGCACCAGCATAGACACCATCCATCACATGGTACCAGCAGGTTTTGTCAGGATCAGACTAGGTTATTTTTAGGTTCAGCATTTATTTATCAGATAAGACACTGGCCAGTCCACACTGTGCATTTTTCTCCATAGCTCACTGGACTAAAATACACCAGAGATGATGTCCAGATGGGGATGTTAGGGTTTTCATAAGAAATTATGTGTACTGAATTTCTGAAATTATCGCTACCACGAGTAGTGCAGAAGCTGACAGTGTACTTTTCAAGCAAGAGACACCAAAAAATGGTGCTCCTAATGCGTTTACAGTAAGGAGAGAAATATCGTTAAACCATTTAACTCCACGATATCTATGCTAACAAACTAACTGCAGTCAATAACACTGTCATAGGGTTGGCAGCACACAACAGCGTACCTGCACACATTGAAAGATCCCTCAGTTTTGAGCAAATTTTAGTCAAACTCTGGACACAACTGACCAACACTAGTAGACTCACTAGCCATGGTTAGGCCAGGCAAAGCAAACACACAGTGGTCATACTGTACGAATACAACAGCAAGAAATCTTCTTGTCTAGACATAGAGGCCACAGCTGTTCTCAGTAGATATTTAGCTTAGAAGACAAGGATCACCTACCTGGGTCGTTAGCCTCTATCTCCTGCTGGTGAATGTCGGCGCAGTCCGACACGCTCTGACCGAGGACCTGCTGTAAGAATCTCGCCTGAGTTCCTGACACCTTCTTCAACAACGCATAGAGTGCAACCGTCTGCTCGCACTGGTTCCAACCACTGAACCATGAGGTCACCATGTTCACCTGGTCGCGGAACATGTACGTCGACTTCATGACAAACTCGACTACTTAAGAAATGGCAGACATCTACATGGTTCAACTCCAACTGAAAGCAAAACATGAGAAACTCAGTGGGGTTGCCCTCAAAGTAGGTCATCAAACTCCAACTAGTTCAAAACAACCTCTGGTATGTTTGTTCATGACATCTGACCCAGACACAATTCCTGGATTCATTCAACCAACTATTCATAAAAATTATTATACCATCGTTTATCAGCTTCCTCTTTCCACTTAACTCTCTAACTCATCAGTTGATTGTTGATGCATAGGCACACACTCTCTAACTTAGTTGTGTCATCGATCAAAATTATAAATATAAAAGATAAACATGTTTCCCATCCTTTTACCCCGTTTAACTTAACTTATGTCTGTATCGTTTTTGTGACAGCACTCTGGTAAAAGATTGCTATAAAAGAACCGTACAATGCATGTGTTTATACCACCAATTAGAACAGCTGATGAAGTAACCTGACTGGTTTTATCCAGTGAAAACCATCAACATGTAGGTGAATGCATATATCAGAAAGTTCTCCATTGATTTTGGGCAGTCTGGGAGTGAAGGCATAGACAGTCTGATCCAGAGACTCACAGTCACTACTGAGAGTTTATGAATGGCCATCAGGGTGTTTGACCACCATGTAGTAATTCAAATCTACTGGCCAGCCTGCATTAAGAGCAATAAAACGGCCACCAGAAAGTAATACACCAAATCCACCAGCCACCAGCCAGTCTTTCCAGAGGACTTAGAAGAAACGATGCCTCTTTATCAGAGAGAACAGAACGAGGTTCCACAATTTACCTTTGCATCGCAAGCACGAACATGAAATTTGAGCAAAAACAAACAACAAGCTAAGAAATACTTGAGAAATGAAGTCAGTGAGTAGAATGAAAACAATTTGTGGGTCACACGTATTTAGTCCTTTTTCCGTGGCCCGGGCAATACAACAATAACCAATCTTTGTTCACAGAGGTTTAATGTCGATTTGGGTGAAAGACCAAATGGTTTTATAAACTGCCCAATGACTGCAGAACAAACCAGACAGGGGAAATGCATACAGACCTAAGGCAATGTTGGCTATAATGTTTCAGAGAATAAATGTCTGCAACAAGTTTGGTAATGGTATGGATGAAGAGTGACAAAGCATTAAAGATGTTTCTATTTTAGGAGCTTGTAAACAAACCTAGAGAGACGGAGAGAGAGTTGAGCGGAGAGAGACTTGAGCGTACCTTTGAGATACTGCCTAAAATTGATCAACTAAATAAGAACCACGCTACAACTGTTCAGGATCATATCAGAAAAACATGGGTATGGGAGAATTGACCCACTTGGCCTCAAGTCTATGGGCCAATGTAGAGGACCTATGGGCCATGTTAGTTTTTTTGTTCTTTTTCACTTCCAATTTTAATGGGCCCAATGGCCCGAGCAAAGCAATCACAGAGTGCGTCAATGAGATTATTTTTGCACCAATGACGCAGAGCAAGCTCCTAAAATCATGCCTGTAAATTTACGCCAGTAAGAGATTGAAGTAAACCAAACCTGTCAAAGTCACAATAGACTTAGCCTTCCAATGTCTGGCCAACTCAGGTAATCACTCATAACTGATAACCAATGTACTCCTCAGGGAGACTTCTGAAAGCTAATATAAATGGACATCCATACAAACCTTAGCAAGGTAACAGCTAAATTGACTTTCATGCTTGGCCGCTTGCATATAGATGTGTGGGTCCCAGAATTGAGGCCGACTACAACTGGTCTCTGATTTACAAGGCTACTTCCTCCAGTATATCTAGTGTCAACAAGTGCATTCAAAAGGGCCTTGAAGTGGTTACTCATTTTTTAATGGCAAGTTCCTATTTGTAATTTAGGTTAATGTAAGGACTTCAGATCTCCATACAAAGCCATATGAATGTACAGACAACTTTGTATCAAACAACTTTGTATTAATCTGGGTAAATTCTGAGGGAAAACAAATGTGATACAAAGTTAATTCCATTAAAAATTACACTCTTCCTTGAGAAAATTAATTTGGTTACCCAATGCTAAAAATAGGACCTATTATTCCATAATTCTGTTGTTAAATTTCTGGAGCGATCATATGCATTAGTTTTGAGCATCCCATAATATCCAATACCTTTTTTCGCTATTCTTCAATAAACTGTTCTCTGTTCACAAATTTCTGTTCAATAGGGCAGTCCCGGATTACACTTGGATAGAACTCTCCTTTGTCCAGGAGGCAAGAAAGGGTATTGTTAACATCAGCCATGTTTTGGAATGACAGGCTCATTTTAACAGGTCATGCGAGACCATGGATGTATGGCTGTGGAAAAAACAAACCATTTAAATGTACCGGAATTGAAAAATAATCTTCAAGAAAAGGGATCCTGTGCAGTTCAAAATAAGCCAATGAACTTGCTTCTACTAGTTACGCATTATCCTTTCTTTAATGGATGTCGGAAAGGCAAAGAACCTAACATAACATAGCCACACATATTTGTCAAGTTTATCCAACTTTTTACCATCCGAGTTGCAGCCCATGTGGGACAGTGGTAATATTTCGTTGGCATTGGAAGAACGAATAGAGTAATGAAGCACAGACAAACAGAGAAGTGGAATGCCAATGGCACGAAAACAAGCGGTTACAAAAGTGCGTGACAGATATTGAGGCATTGTGGGCAAGTACAGCATGATTTAAGTGTCGCTGTGTAATCCGGAGCAGTCTAATGGAGACAAACTAACGGAATTGTTTCTACTGAACTGTTCTTTAAGCAATTAATTGCCAATAGTATCTTCCAATACATGATACAAGACACGTCATGAGCGAATTGTTGTGAAGTTGACAACAAACTTTTCATCGTTATAAAAGCAAAAAAGTGTCCTGTTAACAAGACATAATGGATAAGAGGTTACAAAGAAGATCAAAGCAGATCGTTGCTATGGACCTGCCTTACACCTCGCATATAGCTGACTAGAGATAATCATTGTTTTAAAAAGATTCCCACTAGAGGGAACAATGCTAGTACTTAAAATAGTCTCTAGGTGGCACAGCACTTGTGGCATTTATATGAAAACAAGAGGGTGCCATACACTTTTAAATTTCACCAACAGATCTCTCCAGAACTCTCTGTACATTCCAGTTTGACCTCAAGCTCATTGACTCTAACTGGAATTCAAGTCTTCAATATTGTTTACAAATGAAGGTATGTATTGGAAAAAACCTTGATTGCCAGAGTATTTTTTCTAGTAGTGTGAACAATTTAAAGACATCTATGGACTCCAAAGGTGAAGAAACATTTCGGTGTACGTGATATATAAAAGACACAGGTTTATTCAATTATTAACCCTTTAGATTTTTAGACACCGTGTCATCATGCTGGGATTAGTAAACAATTGCCCAAAACAGTAATCGGATATAATTTTAAGGATCAAAGGGCTGTAAACGGGTCCCTCTTCAAAATGGCTGCCGAGAACCAGTTTTCACTGAATAACGGCAATGTCCATTATTCAATGAAACTGGTTCCCAGACGCCATTTTGAAGAGGGACCCGTTTACGCCACTTTTAAGAGCATGCATGCCCCGTGTTATTGGGGTACATGTAATTTCATTGATCCACTGTGATTGCTTAACTCCGGCCAACAGATGCTTTAAAATTTGAAGCAAAAAGGACAAAAATACCATAGCCCATACTTTCTCCAAATTTGCCCATGGGCTTAAAGCCATGTGGGGACTCGTCTCAAGTGACTCAAATCACCTATAACCACACTGTTTCCTAAAATTATCCCTTCAAGTATTTCATAGATAATAACAACCACACTGATAAACTTGCATAGACTTTTCTGCTCCAGAAAGACAGAAATGGCATGGCAATGACAAGGGCAGGTCAGCAAATTAGTCTCACTCTCACTCTCAGTCTCAGACAGGTGGAGAGCTTCTGAGTTCTATTCAACTTCAATCTAATTCGACGTATTCGGTCTTTTAAGTTCAGTACCGTATGGTGCGAGAGAAGGCTGAACTGACAAAAACCAAGCAAACGTCAAAACACGCGTACCTCACAGAAATATATATCAAACGTTCATTTTGACATTCAAACGGGGTAGTACTAGTAGTGAGACGACGAGACGTTCATCAGTGTTCAATCAACACTACCACAGTCCACAGGCACAAACCATTGAGTTTCACTCACAACAGAAACTCATAATTTACCTTAACACCTTAAATACTTTGCAAACCAGTTGTTTATGTTGGTACTAACAGACAGTACTAACCTGCTTTTAAGACAACAGTCATAAGTCAATTTCATTCAAATACCAACACCAGACAGTCACACATGTAGTTTCTTATAAATTAGCATGACGTCACGAGCACCGCATAACAAAGCAAGCAGACAGGTCATGAACTAGATTTACGAATGTATGTATGTTTCTGGCTTTTAAATAACGCTCGGCCTTAAATTCCAATAAAAAACCTTTCGATAAAGCTATTTTACCGAAAGATTAGTAAATCTGAACGTCGCTTTTTTTATTTGAGCCGTTTTCCCGATTGGCCGCTAGGTGTCATGATACTAAAGCGCTATCTATTGAGAATTTCATAGGCTGAGTGAGCTATATTCATCATTGACTAAGCTGGTTAGTCGGGTTCCGTTTTGTGACAAAGGTGGGTGGCATTCGGGGCATAGAGACGCGAGAGACGTCGCACATCGTTTTTACAATCAGGTGCGCCCCATGGATATTCCATTTTTTGCCAGGCTGTGCTTGATTTGACGTTATGTTTCTTTTCTATAAAAAAATAGCGTACATGTATCTTACATCACCCTCTGGTATATCGAGCGCACCTATACTTTTTCCTGGAATACATTTCAGAGCAACAATATCTTTGATTATGTCCGCGAGCATTTGGCAATTAAATGCAACCAATATGCCTATCATGGCAAATCAATTAATTGGATTTTTTTGCATATCATTGAATTTTTGGGTTACAAGTAAGCGTTGCGATTTTATATACTGTATTTAGTCAACGAATTGTGATAATTTTAGACTGGTCAGACAAACAGACGAAATCTTGAACGACCTTAATCACTAGACTGTTCCTTGTTATTTTCTGCATTCATAGTTTACGTTTCCAGTTATGTCGTAAGTTATTTCAATACAATGTTACCGCGGCTGCCTGCGCAGTTTTTTGTTGCACTACGCCTTAGCGCTGAAGTGGCTGCGCATTTTCTCTGGCAGCGCAGTTGTAATTCCCGTCAATGATCTAAACACTGCACAGCTAGAAAAAATAACGAGCGACAGATAAATACAATGAGTGAAACGAGTCACTGTGAATATACAGGTTTAGAAATCGAGATAATTTTTTTAATTTTAAAATCTTGATATTTAGAGTAGACACCCATTACGAGTCTTCTTCAGAACCGTTTGGTGAGTTGAGAACATAGTTTTGTGAGGATTGTTTATCGAATCAAATCAGGTTTAGCCAAATAATCCGAATGGGTAAAAATTCAAGACATGAAAGTATCGGTCATGCTTTTTGACCGTCGAAATGCATTAAACGTGTTTCATTTGCCATGTTATATGAAGTGCAATGGCTTATCCAGTTATTTGTAAAACTTCGTATGATTTAGAGCACGGGTATTTGTGACGTTTCGAAGACACCCGATAAAGAACATGTGGCAAGCCCTGAAGACCCAAACCACATGATGATATCCACTAGTGTTGCTTTCATTTTCCAGATATGACAGTTCCTCATCATTTTATTAGCTCTAGTATGGGTTTCATAATTCTAACTTGTCGGACTACCACTATTGACAATAAGGAATTGTTTGAAAAGTTTATATCTCATTGCTCTACTCTTTGTTTTTTCGACAGAAACATCTCCGTTAACGGGAACATTCGATTTCTTTAAATATGAGTAGGTTTAGGATGAAGCTTAACATTCATTTGCTGAGTCGAGTGGCACCTAAAACGACGTTATATTGCTTTAAAACATCTTCGATAACTTGCAGCACGGCCCAGTTGGTCGATTCTTGATCGCCGCAAATGATCGCCGGTAGTGAACGTTAACTGAAGTCCCGTAGTCGACTTTTCTCCAAGACTTACAGTAACATACAATGTTCAAAGCTGCGGTAACTGTAAATCTGTTTTAAACAAAGAAGTGAAATTTTACGCTGACAAATTCCCAACACAAAGGTAAAGAACATTTAAATCGGTTATTATTCAGCGTCTACTTCGGTGATGTCATAAAACAATAAGTTGGACAAGTTTCCATTGTTTTCATCAGAAATTAGAAAAATTACTCATTCGGAAATTATTTTTGAGCTAAATAAGTGAAGAATTGTCCTTGTTCATTTGTACGTTACATGTTAAAATAAGCGGACGGTGATGGGTCTAACCTTTTAAATTACTGATTAGATAAAGTGGAGGCCTTCGTAATTGTAGAGAAACACAACAAACTATTCGTGTAAGGGGTCGTTTCATCATTATCGTTACCTCAGACTTTGAAACCGGCCTGACAAAGTGCACGTTACCCCAGGGGCTAACAAAAGTTCTCCAGACGACATGGCTACTTACAGATGTTACCGAAAACCAAATCATGTCATAGTGGAACAGGGAGAAATGTGCGGACTATTTCAATTTCTAATTCCGGATATGAAGGACCATCTTTTTGGGATTCGTTAACCACCGATTTCATAACCCATCAAAACACTTCGAGGAAGCAAAATGAAATAGCAGAAACTGTCTACGTTTTATAAAGCAATCGCATTCGGTTATTCTTCACTGGACTCGCTTCATTTTGCACACACATACTCATTTAGAAAAATATGTTGTCCCTCACTTAGTTTGCACGAGGTTACATACATAGGCGGATTTAGGGGGGGGCAGGGGGCCCGCCCCCCCCCCCC
>NMRA01000158.1:663662-777396 GCA_002633005.1 Phoronis australis
ATACTTCAGGAATCAAGGAAAATGCTTGATTTTTAGAGGTAAAAACAGAAAAATTTCCTGGGCGGGAGGGGTGCAAACCCCCCTCCCGACCTCCCCCCACTTCGGTGCTATGCGCATCATCGTAGTTCAGTTTGCGCAAATGCTTACAGCCGGACAAAAGTTGGCCCCCCCCTTGTGATATCCTAGATCCGCCACTGCATGATGGAAATTTCTCGTCTCATCTAATTCGCACATCCAGTTTTTCACTCAACGCAAAACTCGGTCACTAGTTCTATAATTTAGCACAACACACCCGTCTCGTGCTATTGTAAATATCAGGTGAAAGGGGTGACCTATGTCACACGGAGTCAAATGCTCAGAAGTGTTTTAACAATGAATGATGAGGTGTAGTAGTCTAGTATTGCAACAGGATAAAAGTAATTTCATTCATAATTTAGTGTGAAATAAATGAAGAAATACCAAAGTAGCAATTTTGCGAAAAGGAAATTTCTACTGTGCAATAACTTGTGTATTTGAAAACACATGTAGTCAGTGAAGATCGAAAACAACCTTGAGCAAGTTTATATCAGACAACTGGAAATTCAAAAAAAGGAGAACATTTTAGGTTTGTAATGCACTGCCAAGGCTATGTCAATCCTTAATATGCAACATCTCACTGATGATACAGCAAAACTTAACTTGCTGTTCTGAATTGCTTTAATTACTCACTTCATAATTTCTACTCCACGCCTCACTGACTTTCTTCCACAGTAAAAGTTCAAAAAGTAAACCGATAGAACAACACAGTTCAAAGTTGGATTTATTAGGTTATGGATATAGGCAGAAATATCAACACTTTCACATGCAATTAATAAAACATTTTTGTTGGTGAAGCAGAAATTAGCCTCTACCTATCTATAACTTATTGTCCTATAATCCCACATATTGGCTTAATATCCTATCAAGCAAACTTGCATTTAAAATGAACATACTAGAAATCAAGGTCCTACAAGGTCCCAACGTGACTGCAGACAGGCACTGGGGACTTGTCCAAATGTACACCAGTGTTAACATCCCCACTCACAACACAGACAAAAAAAAACAGACACATAGTCGAGTAGCACAAAAAGCTCACTGAGCGTAAACAATTAAATCCACTGGTATAGGTGTTAATGTGAAGCCAAACAGTGCTCATTAAATCGTACATTAGTAACAGTGGTCACTCTTTCAATTCAAAGATGCATGCCAAGTTGACTCGTAAAACAAATCTGCTGTAATGACAGTTACACTCTTCAAGGACTCAGTAAAGACAACCAATAATACATAAAGACCAATGAAAACTACTATTTTGCATGATCAACAAAAACAGTGATAACTAAACATGCTAAATCCCATAAAGCAATGGTGCTACTTAATTTACAAAATTTAACTCCAAATTGCTTTTCACCTCTAGTTGTATAACAATATAATACGTCATGCCATACAGTTGCCAAGCAAAAACAATACAAGTTTTAGCCATTAGGATATATTATAATTTTCCAACATTTCAACGACACTAGTAAAACACGGGGAGAAATGTAAGAAAACCAACCCACATGTTTGCCGGCCATAAACGTTGCTATCATTTCATAACCACACAAAAACTGACAATAAGGGAAGATGTCTCGATCATTTTATTCAACCATCATTAACCTATAATCTTTTATAAACACTTATAAATAAGTTAACTAGCTCATCGTTGCTGGATATGAACCTTTATTTTGGTGCACATACGGGGGACATACCCACGTGTACGAGGCAAGGTCACACTAAAATGTCTGTTAAACTTTTATCTGACCCCACTAGATCAAATGACAATCCCTCCCAATCTAACACAACAACTCAGAGCTCGACTTCAGATTTTCTGTATTTTTTCGCTGACAACAACCGGGTTATTTTTCCTAATTTCCTCTGCTCCATGCTTCTGATAGTCAAATTGACAGTTGTGTTTATCTGAATATCTATGTGAACTGCAGTAGAGTCCTCCGCAGCGGCATTCAAAGCCTGAAAAGGAAAAGAGAATAGCGTAACGTTGACAGCAAGAGTTTATGTTCATTCACGTTCCATTGAAGACACGAATGAACACATTTCAAGCTCAAGTTCATATTATTGTCTTTCTGATGTCAATTTAAAAAACAATAGTCAAACAGTGAACTAATGTGAGTGAAATCTTCAACAAAACTGTTGAATGACAAACTGTTACCATCAACATATACATACATGTACATATTACCGTAATCGTCTGGGTTACCACCCAGGGAGCTTAATCTAAAAAACGGGGTGGGCGGTAAGCCGAGCATGGGCGGTTAAAATCGAAATTTTTAAAATGTAGGGAGTGGGTGGTTACCATCACTATAGATGTGACTGAGTACCATTTGTCATTGCTCAGGGTGGTGATGTTTTGTGTACTGTCACGGGGAATCACAGAAAGGCAGGCCACGGACTTGAAATTCCTGTCAAGTACTGCTTTGTTGGTCCTTCCACGGCAATGAAATACATTTGACAAGAGCCGTCTCAGTGATCAGTACACGCTCACACGAGTTTCACGCGTGAGCCAAAGGAAACAATTCTTTCTCATTCAGTAAAGAGTATGAGAATATGGGTATTTTACCGCCATAGTAAGGCACGTTCCCGGTTCCGCTAAAACTGATTGATTGTCACTGAAAGGTCAGCAAGTTGCGCACGTTTTGGAATCTTAGTTTTGTGCAACGAACATTCACAAAAGCACAGACACTTTTAAGAGGACTCGATCATGAAAAATTGGGGGTGGGCGGTAAGCCGAGCATGGGTGGTAACCTGGACGAGTATGGTAATATAACTTGGCAGTAGACTTTCATTACTACATGGTTGGCTGTGGTCTTGTAACAACCATTTTAAGTTATGCTCTGAAGATGGAAGATATATTCCAAAATATTAGCAGTTTTGTTGATTTCTGTGTTGTTTTTGTCACTCATACTTAACATTGGACAATTCCAGTGTAGGACGTATCCCAAGTTTCAGATCGCTACTACACGTGTGCAAGACCACACTAGTAAAATGTGGGTGATTCAATTATAAAGTCGTGTTCAATCAAAGGTACACATACATACAGATTCTAAGCTATCAAAAACAAGATTTTCACACTAACCAAATTAGGCAAATGTTAGAGTTTAAATTAAGATGTTTGTACCAACTAAACAATTTATTAGAAAATTGCGAAACCAGGATATTTCTGACAAAAACTTAAAATATTGAAAAACATAGTTTAACATAGTTAATTTCAGCGGATAAATAACATATTCACTAATTTAACCTCATGAAAATGGCCTGAACAGAGAGCTGAAAGCTGTTCACCAATGGGGTGATAAGGGTCCCACGTGACTACTTGAGTTACTCATACACATGGACCATTAATTCACTAGAGCCACACCATCGAGAGGTTTCCTACCTGTAAGACCAACTTTCTTTTTACAATGAAAACAGCGGTTTTTCTTTGGCTTCTTATCTTTATCTGATCCATCCACAGAGCTGGTATCGGCGGCACCTTCAATAAACCAACATATGATAAGCCCAACATACCAAGTATATGGCTGAGAGAAAGAGAACCCGTTGTAAGATGAAATACAACAATCAGACATAGAAGATTCATCATTTTTCACAATACCATGATAGAGATTAGAACAGTTTGTTATACACCAACACTTCTTATGTTAACTGGGTAAAAGTTAAAATAGAGAGTAATTAGGAACATTAACTTGGAGTGTTAAAGTACCAAATAAATGAGTTCCACACCAAAAAAGAACTAACACAATGATTCTAAAAGGCGGCTCTGTATTAGGCATTTAACTGTTTCAAGCTTCGGTCAATTTGGAGAAAACCTAACAGTTAAGTAAATCATGACCACAAAGTCTGACATCACGCAATATAAGCAAATATAATTTTAGCATTCACATTACAGTCAAACTGCATCATGACGTGCCTGGCTCATAACATTCACTCCATAATAAAATCGCATTCCACAAATCCCTATTTAGTGCAAATTTCCTAGAGGCAGTTCGCTGTCATGCCGTTTGACAGTATTTCAGCAAAGTATTTATTGTAAGAAAACCACAAACATTCAGTTTCGCAATCCTTGGACACAGACAGGTCATCAATTCTTACAACAGGGCAAACTTCCATGACAACTCTCGTTTTTGTTGAAAAAAGAAAAATTAACACCGTTGCTGTCTGCCTCAACTCCACTTCATAATTACACCATAATTGTATGACATCATGAACAAAATGCACTCCTCCACCTTCAAATATGGGTCACACTTTTTTCATTAAAACTGTTTGATGAAAATAATATTAAATTTTGTTTTTAAGGGGAAAGCCTTAAGTTGCCGGTTGTGTTTTCACTAAAACGGAAAATCCCTCGTCATCCAGGACATACTCGAAAGTCAATAAGCATTCCCATTAACAATATTAACTCAGTGTACCTGTAACTTCAGTTAAAGGGGCAAAATAAAAAAACTTCAACTTGGGACAAAAATGATGCGTTACTACTACATTGCTGCAAATACTTGAAATTTTAAAGAATGCTACTTGGTGACATCTGTACCATTCACTTCATACTATTATGAGATTTAGTTGAGAAATTTGACGAAATTAACTTTTATTTGTCCGCCATATTGTGTCACAGACAGACCAAAGACAGCCGGAGAATATCCGTCTCGAATCTACAGTCGAACGCAATGACAATCAGTGTTCAATGAGCCATCTTGTTTAGTCAGTTAACCGGAAGCAGAAACATGAAAAACACATCCACTCCATCTCACTAATGTTGCATGGGTGGTTACTAAGGGACAGGGTGGTTACTAAGGGACAGGGTGGTTACTAAGGGACAGGGTGGTTACTAAGGGACAGGAAAAGAGTAATTAACATTAAAATATATCTAAGATAATTGGGACAAACAATTTTTAGTGAAATTTACATCAAAATGCTGGTTTGTCTTTAAGCCACCTCCTTTGATGACTTAAACACATGACCCTTTCATATAATTATGAGTGCTGATGTATCGATGTTTTGGGGAGTGATGGTATGGTTAAATTCAGCCTTGGCTAAAAGTAAGAGGACAAATTAACTTTGCAATTACAGTAAAATCTCACCAATATTGAACAAAATTGCCCTTTTCTCCTCATTTTTCAAGGGCTTCTCGCATTTTGAGAAAGGAAGTTTCTGTGTGTCATTTTCAAATTTCAAGGTTAACCAACTCCAATAAAATCAACATTGTATTACGTCTTGGTAACACAAAACAAGTCTTAACATGTCAATGAAAATTTTAAGACCATTTTTTTAACAGTGAATGCCCAATTCGATAATCGTTCACGAAACGAAATGCAGCCTTAAGCGTCACCAGAGTTATCAGCAAGCGTTGCCGTCAACGCCACATACTGTAGCATTATTATCACCACTCCACCACTTTAAGCACTTCATTTCATTTATTACTTGACCAAATACACAATATGTACTTCAAAATAAAAAAGTATGCCTGCATAGCGAATACTTAAATGACCAATGCATCAAACTACCATAACTTCGGTCTCTACTAGCTAATGAAGCCCGTCTGAAAAATTCATCCAACGTTGCCCCTTTACACCAACTCTCCCCTAGTACCAGTGTTGCGTTGGTGTGAGAAGTGCTAGTACATGGCCACTTGATGAGTTTATTGGGGTCAAATAAGGATTTTTGAGGACGAAATGTTGATTTATTGACCTAACAATTTACAGTGACTGTTAAGCTTAATGGCAGGCTATTTAACAGGGGGAGAAAGAGTAGAACAAGTTGTTCAAAATGTCTGGGAAGGCATTTGCCCCTTTACGTTGAAGCTTGAACAGGCCTGCTAGGTCCCTAACTATAACAAGGACCTCAGCTGCAAACTGACTGTAAGAACCACTTAAAATGCTACGTTACAACAAAATGAATGTATAAAACTGTCCCATATAGCTACAAGGTGAATGTGTAAAACTGCCAACTTAACTTTACAATGGCACAGAAAGTCAGCCAACAATGAACCCCATTGAGCCCATAATTATTTCAATCATTTAAAAGCAAGAACATTAATTCACAATTTACATTATCAGCTCTTTGGTACTTCTTGGAAATAATCAAATCAAAATAAACATTAAGAATAATGAGACAACATGTTTACTTGCTCAGTTGTTTTTCCCAGTAAGATTGTTTTCTTTCTTTTGCATAACCACAAAGACATAACCTGCTGTACAAGTCAACTGCAACAATGTTTTGCAGTATGGAGATATTGAATGAAATTCAGTGTCAATTGTTATGCAAAAGTCCTTTGTAATATTCTACAGTCTCAAAAACCACTATTACTTGGCAGCAACCCTTCTTGAAGAAAGAATTCACTGGCACATGACTGAGACATGCGTCAACTATTTTAATGTCCATTTTTAAAAACCCTTTTTTAACCTTGGGAGATAAAGTAAATCGCATTAAAAAAAGCAATGAACCCACTTTCTGTAAAGATTGCGATTTAGACCACTGACTGTTATAAAATCGGTTACTAAGCAATCCCTTGCATGAGATTAAGAGCAGTTTTTTGAACTTGGAAAGAACTGAGAGCTTGTTAAAAAACATTTGATGGGCTGAGCAGGGCCTCAAGGATAACAAAAAGTTGGTTATTCTCAAGCCCAGAAATCACCAGTAAGAAATGACTGGTCAAACTGGTCATCAGCATTACAACAGTCAGCGGCAGGCTTAAAACAACCAATGCACCTCATGCTCAAACTACAAATCTCCTTCATGTCAACAATAACCAATCACTGACCATCACATTTGTCATCCGCTTTAGCCTCTGCGCCCAGACACGTGTCTTCATCTCGCTCTTGTGCAGTTGTCGTTGTGTGCACAGTTGGTGAAGCAGTTTCTACGCAAGGTGTTGTTAGACCGACACATTCACTAAGGCCGGGACCTACAAGAGAAAATTAAATATAAAACTTACTAATACATCATTCCAGTGTTCTCCATGACCCCTTTTAACAGGTCGCCGCGACCCGCTTGATTTTGCCTTTGACCTGTTAAGTTAAACAGCACACGACACAATTCATTTTGAACAAAAAGTATAATTTTTGTGTCTTCACTAAGATATGTACGCACCACACAATTTTTCGAAATAGTTCAGCTGTAACGGTGGCTTGCGAATTTTTGAAAGTAGAGAACACTGCATTCTGTTGGGTTTGATCAGACGGTAGAGAGCCTCCAACAGTCTATTGAAAAATTCACACACTACAGCTAGAAGGACTGATCCTCAGAAGGGAGACGATCAGTCGCAAATCTGTTGGCAGATTTGCCTTCGGCTACATGACTAACTTGTGATCAAGCTTGTTTCAAGCATGTCGGTCCCATGTGACTGGGCAAAGCACTAACAATTTCCACACCACAGACAGCTTGCTTGTCACGTCTTTCAAGTCAGTCTGTTGACATGCAATACCGCCTCCTCATTGACGTGAGTTTCTGATTGAACTTTTAGCTAGGTGTTTAGCGCTAGGACATGTGCCTCGCACAATGACATTTAAGCTCACGAATATCACCGAAAGCTGTAACAAAAATGTTAAAGAATCGACAGGTAGCTGCAATGCCATCTAGTATTTGGGCGAGGAACCACCCAGAACCTTTGTGAAACCTCAGGCTATTTTGTCTGTTGATTCAGCGGGCCCTATCTTAGGCCTGATAAAATTCCATTATAAGTGCTCTAAATCATTTGAGACACAGTACATGTGATACACAAGTCAGTACAAATGATACTGTTCACCTAAATGAACAAAGAAAATGACAAATTCCAATAAATGTTTGTATCAAATAAAAAATTGATGAAATGATATGTTACACTGAACTACTCTAGTCAGGTTATGGATGACTGGGGCTTCAAATAAGCTAATTTATGAACATATTCAAAAGCTCATGCGGGAAGTCCGCAGACGCCATTGAGAAACCAGTTACGTAATAAAAAACTTGTTGCAGGCATAAATACCTATCATTTTAACTTAGTCAAGATGAGATACAATACTTTTGGCCAATTCACTCAAACAAACGAGCAGTATAAACCAAGGGCAGAACTTGTGAGGTATTTTATGACACTGAATTGACATCAGCATGCTGACAACCTTGGAAGTAACACTTGCAACTGCATCTAGCAATCACCATATCCCACACTAACCAATATGCAATTCATCTGGCCAGTATGTAATCAAAATGAATGACCAGCAAACACCACAAGTGTAGGTAAAATGTGGGCTGTCCTTTTCTTTGTGCTGAGAGAAATTTCTGATCTCACCCCTTAAAGACACAATGTGGTCAACAGGGGAAACTTTTTGTCATTTTTATAAAAGATATGTGGCATCAAATTGATGCTTTAACAATCCCAGGTTCTGCGCAAGTCACCGTCGAAAATATTTTGGACACAGGTCATGCAGCACGTTAAAATAGGTCGTGGAGAATACCAATTTCGGACTATCCTAAGCTAACCAATCTGCAATTTACATCACTGAACAATTGGTGCTCACCTGAAACAGTTGGCGGCGTCGGCCGGCCAGTGGCGCTCTCTTCTGGTGTTGTCGAGTTATTTTTGCGCTTGACAGCCTCCTTGTAACATTTGGAGCACATGCCATCAAAGGAGGTACTTCCATAGAATCCACAGCCAGACTTGCACAGCATGGTCGAAGGACAGTTCTGGTTTCCATTCTGCTCCATGGCTGCGTGTTGTCTGAAATGTGTATGATCAGACACCGTTCACGGCACTGCATCGACAGCCAAATTGAGACAAACGTGGCGATATTTCAAAGCATTTTTTTATAAATTCCCTGCAATCGTCGTGTTGTCAATTACACCTGTTGTGCCCTGGGATAATCGAATGATTGACATGAGAAAGTTGCGAAATTGTTTGAATGAAAGAAATTGTGATTCGTCTTTGTCAGCCCTGACACAACAGAATTTGAAATTTGGTCAGTTCGTTTTGGTGCTCCCTTACCGCTAAAGACCAGCATGTCCGAAGTTCACAACCTTGGTTCATACAACAACACTAGCGTCTGGTAGAGCAAGGAAAACAAAACAATCAACTGTGCTGGTTAATTAGTATCTACATGTTGTATAATTCATCACCAGTCATTCTCAACATCTAATGCCACAAAGCAGAGTAACTACACTAGAACTAGTTATATGGTAAGAGTACAAACATATGCAGCTGCCTCATCAGACAATAACCTGTCCTGATGCTACATAGCAGCTGATATCACCTCGCAATGTTTTTAAAAGCTGGCATCACACATGAATATCGGGAAAATTGTACTCTGAAGAGAGAATGTAGAACAGATGAACAACATCAATAACTGTGGGGCCTCCATACCATCAGGGATGCACTGAAGCNTCGTCGTGTCGTCAATTGCACCTGTTGTGCCCTGGGTTAATCGAATGATTGACATGAGAAAGTTGCGAAATTGTTTGAATGAAAGAAATTGTGATTCGTCTTTGTCAGCCCTGACACAACAGAATTTGAAATTGGGTCAGTTCGTTTTGGTGCTCCCTTACCGCTAAAGACCAGCGTGTCCGAAGTTCACAACCTTGGTTCATACAACAACACTAGCGTTTGGTAGAGCAAGGAAAACAAAACAATCAACTGTGCTGGTTAATTAGTATCTACATGTTGTATAATTCATCACCAGTCATTCTCAACATCTAATGCCACAAAGCAGAGTAACTACACTAGAACTAGTTATATGGTAAGAGTACAAACATATGCAGCTGCCTCATCAGACAATAACCTGTCCTGATGCTACATAGCAGCTGATATCACCTCGCAATGTTTTTAAAAGCTGGCATCACACATGAATATCGGGAAAATTGTACTCTGAAGAGAGAATGTAGAACAGATGAACAACATCAATAACTGTGGGGCCTCCATACCATCAGGGATGCACTGAAGCTTATAACACTGTCAAGTGTTTATATGTTATAATATAAATACTAACCACCATCAATAACAACAGCGTTGTGTTACAAAAGAAACCCATACCAACGCCAACTGCCAAGTACAGTACGAGCAATGTGAGTATCTGGACTGTACTGCAGGAGAAATGTGACCCCTCGGAAAAACCACAGTTACAGCTGACTGGTCTGTCACCTTCAACCCAGATGATATTTAATACAATCAGGAAGTCACACATGGTGGATTCAACATCAATAACACAGGTCCATAACATAACCTGCACTATTGTCCATCGAGGTCACAGCCTGACAGGCACTGGTGATGGTCGTGATTGGTGAATCCTCCATTGGGAAACTGATGGTGCTGAGACTCTGTGTGCTTCTGCCCTAACTCCAAGGGTCATCACACAGACTGCTTACCTTTCCATGGTGCATATACATCAGTCACACAATATTTCTTCTAGACAGATTTATCCCCCCTGGAAACCAGTGCAGGACATAAAACAATCCTCACCAGTCTGTGACCAGTACCCATAAATTGAAGGCTGAAGCACCTGGACACAAACCCGCTGTTTCCTAGTGCAAAAGACCATCATTCAAAGGAATCGGTAAACTGAAGTCATGTCCACACACAAGTTACCCTGGAAACAACTCGCTCCCTGTTAGCCGATCAACCAAACTGCACATCATACACCTCATGGCAAATGTGGCGCAAAAAGGATTAAGACACCATGAATACATAACTGTCTGCAGGTTTGTGCCCACACCATGACCTGCACTGAGACAAGTTTACCTACAAGTTACCCTGCCTCAATAACGAGGGGTGCATTGTCAAGTGAGTGTCATTTGCCCCAGCACAAACAGCATCTAAACCTACTAAATCTCACTATCAACTTGTTGCATGAGTAACTCGTGCTGTGGACATCACAAAAACTTAGGGTAAAAATTCTCTAGCTAAGAACAAAGAAAAAATAATTATTTTGCTCAAGGTCGGAACTTGTACCAAATTTTAGAAATATGCAATATTGGCTGTCCCAAATTTAAGAATTACAATCAACAACTAACGACCATTCACCTAGATGTTATACACTACGAGGACCGACGGATGTATGTAAACACTGCGTTAGTGACCATTTTTGACAATTTTATGAACCTACAAATCTAAAGTCAGTCTCAGTTGATAAAGAAAACAATGTTCCATATCTAAGAAATATGCCGCAAGCTAAAATCGCCCATGCCTTACTGTTCAGAATCGAGAAAATTTTGGCTCGAATTTCCGGCAGTCCGAACTAGAGAATGCACCAGACTGGATAATTTTTACTGGAACAACGAAGACCGCTTTCATACATTATTGATTCATGATGAAGAAGACAAGGAGAATGTCAACCTAAACGGCTTGAACAACTATACAAACAACAATGCCCATGCAAAGAGGAGGCAGTGTGGCCTGGTTGATAAGTGCCCGCCTTCTTTACTCGAGGTCGTGGGTTTGAGTCCCACCAGGTCACACTGCTAAACCCTTGAGCCAGGTTTCTAGCTCCTCAGCTCGGTTTTAACCATATATCAATAAAGCACAAAAATATTTCCAGGTGATCAGTGCAATGGGCCCACATGTGAGGCTTGCGCACGTCTGGTACAACGTGTATCAGACCGCCTGCAATTATTTTTAATGCCCATGCAAGACAAATTTCTTTCTCAAGAAATGAACGTGGCCACGAAAAATGAATTCTGATAAACATTGCAAGTCAAGATTGTTTGTAAAAAACCTCATCGCTGAAAAAAGCAGCCCGCGTCTTAATTGTCCAGCATTTTTTGGACCAAATGCTCAAAACATAAATTACAACACTGAACTAATGTCAAAACACAAACTATAACTGGAGACTTGCCACTAGTGAATAAGATAATGGACAAGTCAGGCGTAAAACTTGAGTACCGTTTTTGTCACCCAACAGCACTTCTTGTCTCGTGTATTTTATTACCAGCATCAGTGGCGAGGGGGGGAGGCTAAAATCTTCCCATATTTCATCTGGCAGTTCGGTGGTGCGAATGTGTGACAGGCAAAATCCTGGCTACGGTGTTTTTTCCATTAATTCATACACTTTATTAGTTCGCATAGGACCCTTGAAACATGCAGTGTGTCTCCAATAGTTCGTACAGTAGTCATTAGGTCTCCGACGGAAAAATAGTTCGTACACATATTTGCATCGGAAAAAATAATTCGTACAAGCTTTTAGGATAGGTAAAATGAAAATTTTCATTCTTATGAAAGAACACAAATCAATAAGCGCTAATTCTATTCAGGTGATCGAAATCCGTTATTTGCTTTACTACGTTAGCATAGAGCTGGAAAAGTTGTTTTTCAGATCGCCATTTTTGGCGACAGAAAATGTGGTCGCTTAATGGTGGTAAAATTGTCATAACAGCGGATTTTCCCAACAAGGTTACGTTACCCTCAGATTAGTACTAAACGAATAAATTTACAACAGTGTGGAGTAACAGTACCATGCCATCCCGTAGTCTTGTTAGAGCCGATTCCTGTGACTGTAGTGCGCAGACAACAAATGACTATACAATGCTCCAGTTTGATTGCAACCATTCTCACGTGGGGAAGTGCGCGTGTGCAATCTTCACGTGTTGCAGAGGTTACATAATAAAGATTAAATTTATGGCCACAGTGGTCCCGTGACATGAATAGAACTATGTGCATATTAGCTGTAAAGTTCCGAGTTCAGAGAGAAATTAAGGAGTTGCTTGACGAAATAAATGTTTGAAAAACTAATTCAGGTGTTTTTATGGTTGGGAATGTTTATGTTCTAGACTCTGCAACCCAATGAATTGTCAACGTAAGGTTTAGTGCGGCTGTCTTATCTCGAACGCCCGGCACAGCTAACTTCAGCTGCCATTGTGTGAAACACGCTAAGTAATGAAGATGAGAATCAGAGGTATGCGGAATGACCCAGTCGTCAATTAAAGTTAATTAACCCTGTGAGGCACACTGTCCTTTCCACGGCACCCTCAATAACCCGGCAAAATACATTTCCAGAAAACTAAGTTGGGGGAATTTCATCAAAATAGGGAGAATTTGACACCTTTCCGTGAGGTATGAGAATTGTTCAAAATCCGAGAGCTTCCTTTCTAAATCGAATTGGAAGTGTTGGCAAAACCACTGGCACATTTGTGGCCTGATTTTTTCGAATATGTTTTATCTAGAGCACTGCAGTCAGAAAAAGTGCGGCAGATGACATCGCAGAAAGCGGGGGTTCCGAAGACGGCATGGTTCCTGAAGTTTGCGAACATGGGAAGAAAATAAAATGACAAAGAGTTCAAGTATTATATTTTGAAGTAAATTCATCACCCCGGAAAATAATTTGTTACTTGTTGTTATAATTCACATTGCCAAATCACTGTCTCGGAGGCCGTCGTTGCACTCGTTGTTACCGTCAATCTTTATCTCTAATAATTCGAACACTCGACTTCCTTTTCTAATAGTTCGTACGGCCAATTTTGTCTCTATTAATTTGTGCACAAAGCTCTCAAGGCAAAAATAGTTTGTACACTAGTGTACAGACAAATAGAGAAAACCCCGTAATACTCTGCCCTGTACCCCGCTCCCTAACTCAAAATCCTGGATCCGCCCCTGAACATCCTTTTGTCTAACATGCCATACAACTCAACAAATGACACACCTCCTAAAGGCCCTTTCATACTAACTTAACTCCAGTATGAGCGAAGCGTTGATGTAAACAGCGACATTAATTGAACTGGTTATGCCAGCTTCGGTAGTTAACAGCATCGAAGTAAACGGTAGGAGACGCTGTTGACATAAAAGCAATCGCAAGGTGGTGCTGATGCAACTCGTGTGCGCTAAGATTTTTAATGTGACATTTTGAAAACATTTATATGTGCTAATTGACACAAAACTTATTTCTAATTCAATGGGTGACTATTCGAGCAAAATATATGCAACTAGGAACGACGACACTCCCCTTTAATTGTTGACAGATCTATATAGCAGTGGCCCCAGCCCCCAGGCAATAACTTCGATGAGACCGGAGTTGACAGTTCATATTGTACCCGCTGTTAAATCTATCTGTTTTCTGCAAAGTTAAGTGGCTCTGTTAACTTCGATCCAGGACAGGAAGTTAACTGTTCATAATGACCACAATTTCACAAAATATTGAGGCTTGGAGGTTAGTATGTAAGGGCTTTTAGTCATCAATACAGGTGGGCAACAAAGAAATCCCCAATTCCTAGCAGTTTTATCATATGATGGCACAATATTAACAAACAATTTTTCAGCATATGTTATTCAACTGAACTAAGAAAATAGGTCACAAATACAAAACACATCAACATTGACCACAAGGACAAGCCACAAAATATACCACTTGTGGCTTTAAAACTTAGCAAAAAAGTGGGGCAAAATCTTCATCTCCTCGCATAAACACATACCTCAGATGACTTCCTGCTGTAGTACCAGGTGAGAACCATGACATCAATGGAAGAGGAACAAAAATCCACAAAGCTTCGGGGCTTTTTTTGCTAGCTTACCAGTCAGACAAATAAACCAAAGATTTCACTTGCCGGAAAGAAAAACTTGCTTGCCTAAATTATTGAGTCGTAAAGCCTTCAAGTCAACAATCCACCAAGACTTTACCAAGGTCTGTAGTGTCCCATTAAATCTTGATACACAAATTCAATGTTTAAATAAACAAGCCCCTCGGGCATGCTACCTTGAAATTTCACTTGCCCGACAGAAAAAGTAACCTGGTGGCTGTGCCAGGCCGTCAGTCTAATGTTTGGCTTTGTGGAGACTAAGTGGTATTAACTATGTCTCAGTTATGGTTATTCCATCATTATTTGGCATTGCGTTGGTAGAAGTTTCAAATGTGTGACAGTACATTCTAGTCATGCTTCAGAGGACGACCCACTTACGCAAGCCAAAAGTACAACTTCACGACAGTATCGTGCCATACCCATTTGAATTGACAATAATGTAACGGTCACCACAAAAAATAACTAAAAAAGCCACTCTAAACAATGCACTTGTGTTACACTTTCTACACTAACATATTTGTTCTTCCAACACAATAATCATGATATTATTATCCTTAGTTTGAATTGAAATTGCTTAAAATAAATTAGCTAGAAGTGGAGTTCTTCTGTTGGCCATAAGGCCTTTCTGCCCGAACCTAACCCGTGGTGACAAACTCTGTAATACACTGGGTCATAAGGAATAATGACCTCGCAGGTCCCTAAGCTTAAGTGCTGTACATACCATAAGCTACGTTCAGATACCCTAGAACAAGTTACTAGTGCTCAGACTAGAGCAAGTTGTTGTGAAGATCCTATTGCACCCACCTTATCGAGGTAAGTCAACTCGTTCTAGGGTAACGTGCCGCTAAGTAGCAACGTGGATGCAAACCTGTAGACAAGGCACAAGTAATTGACAGGTGTGCACTTGCTCAGTTGAATACATAGTGTCTAATCCTTTTTACACCACTTTTGTTGTAAGGTGTTGGGTGTTTAGTCTGGTTGCTCGGCTCATTGAGAACTAGTTGCTCCATTACAATAACTTGTAGAGGGGTAAGGCTAAAGAGATCATTTCTACTCTAACATTTGAGTAATTTCCCAATAGTCAGTGGTCTAAATCAGAAGTTTGGTTTTGTGACAGAAAGAAAGGTTAAAAGAGGCACTTTAAATGCTCTTGGCATGAACCGGAATGTATGCTACCACTACAAAATTTAGTAAACAAAGCCGAGTACCACCCACAATACAACAGGACACCACATTATGTTGAAACAGACGGTGACTGTGATTCAGACCAACAACACATACATACAACACCAACAGGACCAAGAAGCCCAACAGTCATTGACCAGATAAAATTCCAAGATAGAAGTAGGCACACAATGGAGAAACCAATCTTTGTTTTCTTTCAATTTTTACACTGCGACTGGTGAATGAACCACTGCAGTTGATGCCAGGTCAACATTGACTATCAAATTACCAGGTCACTACTTTATAATCCAGTTCATTGGTCAGTTGATTTAATTGTTTATGCAACAATTTCATGTGATGTCTCAGGAATTTCATGATGCTGGGCATTTATTTCGGTGCACAATAAAAGTTGTACAGGATTAAAAAAGGACTACCATAGTTTATCAGTCATGAAACTGTTACTTGCGACTGAGTTCTTTGTTATGAACATGAACATCAACCTCACACAAACAATACCTAGTGATCATTTATGTAAGTGTTAAGTTCAAAGTAAACATTCTTCCCTGTATACGGTATAGCACTGATGATAAAAATTAGTTAAAGAAAAAGAAAGGAAACTCACAAACAACAGAGGCTGAGGTCACTTGTACTCTCAGCTTCACAAGGCCTAGTGATTGTACTGATGACTCATTCATAGTTTAAATAATTCAATACTCAGAAACTTCTTGAAAGGACACTTAATCCATGAAAGATATTATCTGAGTGACATAACTCATCTTCGGAACTATTCATTCTGACAAAAGCATGGACACGACTTTGGACGAGAAAAGGAGACACTGAGATGACGAGGCAAAACAAAAACTGAATCAGCTGATAACTATCTTCTCTGTTACTTAAGTTTTCGGATAAAAAATAAAGTAAAAATCATTTAATTGGAAACCAGTAAAATGAACCAGCATATAAAAGAGGCTTGACAAATACGTTGCAAGAATTTAGAGCACTAACGAATGATTAAATGGCCATACTTCACGTTTCTATTCAGTGTGTGAAGAACATGGCGACAATCCTCGACACGCAAACGGGAAAGGTCAATTTAACAGCGAAAAACCATGACATTCTTACCAATGCTTTTCGTTGAAACTTTCATGTGCTCTTCAAAAGATGTACATAATTGAAAAATGACATCAAAACTTACCAAGGTTCACAAAATGTGTGTTTTCTAGCACTTTATTTCCGTTGATATCTTATGTTGGCGAGTGTCTGTGAGCTTTTACAACTATTATGACCATGTGACCAGAACGTAGGTATCCAATTGGATACTTATCGTCGTTAAAACGAGGCTAATAGGAAGTAGGTGACGTCACAAAAGAGGAGTATCCGTGGTTGGAAACAATCCGACTGTGTATTAAAGGGCAAGCAGTGTGTGACCTACCTTTAGGGGTCTGCAGGTGCGGTCATTTATTGATATCAGATCATGACTCATGAAACCGAAACATTGTAAATATCTCTACGTAATTTTCTCTATCTCTATCAAAAATTCCTATGGCCAAAATATAGAAGAGATAATTCAATTTATTTGTTAACAGCTGGAGACATTAAAATTAACAGCTTGACTTGAGCCTGGGGAAAAGGAAATTGTTTGGCCAGCCGCGGGCTCCGGCAGCCGGCGCGGGACAACGTAAGCGTATAGTACACATGTATTCAAGTTCTGGTGAACGCATTTATAGTGATTTTATGCTCGTTCTTCACTAAACTGGTGGTCACACGGTGATGGTTCCAGGTTTTGATAACCTATTTTTATACTTTCAATACCTTTTTAGCGATTTTCCAAAAAAAAAATTAGCCGGTTTCAAAGAAATAAAATATATTTTATATGACAAAAATGGTAGGGCGGGCATTCCCGTATGGTTTATTCAGATTCATCGGAGTCATGTAACTTCAGTATGCAGGTGATGAGATGAGAGATATTTTGTGGATATATACTGTCGGAGATTCAGTAATTCTAGTAGTATCTGCTTAGCGAAATAATAATTGTACTATATTTTTGCTCTTCAAATATGCATGATTTTAAAGAACCCTCGTGTATTTTTGAAGACCGTCGATCGCGTTTCATTCTACCTAAAAAGACATTTTTTTGTGATTGTAACCGCCATGCGATCCGTCAGTGTCATTGTCTGAGTTGGGGGAACTGGGAAAGTCAGCAATGCTATATATGTTATACGCTATACCGGGGGCCCGAGTGCCGGGGACTGTCACCACAGAAACTTCAGTAGGCATGTTTTACCAAAATTTCACATGCAGTGAAAGCCGGGGGTCACTCGGGTCTAGGCCATATAAGTTACGCCTTCAGTTTAGGCGGTATGATTTTGACGATATGGAATTTCAATTAATTAAACTTACTGGGGTGGCAAAAACGTAGTGCAAAAAAGTAGCTCGATGTAAGGAACTCCTAACGCAAAAGAAATAAATTTGGGAAGAAATCCCAGGAGAAATCCTAGCAACGTCGAACCGCAATTTAGTATACAAAGCATTGCCTTGGAAACTTCAGGATAGTTCAGACACGTGAGCGAAAACGAGGCCTGAGTTTATGACCCCCCCTCCCCCCGTCCTTGCTGTCTCACGTACCGTTTCCTCAGTTGTGAAGATCGCCGCTGGGAATCGCGCCTTAGTACCCGCATATTAAACACTCAGCCGGCTCACGTGGTCAATAGAATTGTACATTGTCTACTGTCGTCAAAAGAGGAATGTTTATCGGGGAATCTCAGTGATATTGCGCGGACTGAATCAATTGCCACATTAACGATGGTTTCACGATAATAAACCACTGGCTACAATAAATTGACATACCTTGGACTAAAACTGGTGATTTTCTAAAATCGAATTCCTTGGTTCTGAAAAGCTATCAATTTTACTCGTAGAAATAGATATGTCAGGTTTCGGATATCAGGTTCTCCGTTTTGAGACTGGTTTTAGTAGCATTTTGAACCGTGGAAGATAACTAGTCTGCAAGTCGTGATGCCGGGCAAAAGAGCTCGAGATACGTTTTTGCAATGCGGGGCTTAGTGCCAGGGCTACGTTTCAACCCTCAACATTTTGGTTCGTGTTTTATTCCATGATTCACTTTACTTTGTTTATATTTTGAATGGACGCACTTCGGAGCTTTTTCAAAATCCCTTGACGAAACATTAATTCGTACCCAACTGTCTGGTGACTGCTCTCCGGAACGCTACATCACGGAAAATGAAATATTTTACCCACCTCAGTGCCCGCTAAGCACATACAGAAGGAGGGGTGGAAAGTGAAGGGGGAATTTTAACACGTCTACGTTTTAATGACGGCCTAGTCAGTCACGGTGGCAGAAGTCATGCTGATGGTATAGGCTTTCGTCATAGCGCGGCTCTGGTTACCGCGCCGACCGCGTGGCTATTATTTTGTGCCCGCGGGTCGCCAAGCCGCCGGCTAGGCCCAAGGCCATTATAGACGCCTACTCAACCTAGCTGTGAGCCTGTGTCAGATTTTTTTTTTGCCTTTTTAGCCAAAACTTATGAACCCCAGTGGGATATATTTCCACCTACTAAAACCCAGCACACGGAATTAGCCTGACTAAAACCTGTAGGCAGGCATGAAACCCTATAGGAAAGATTCCGCCGTGGTCGTGTCAACGGTGTCATCTTCACTACGGGAGGTAATGACCCGCAGGGGCGGGGCTGTGTAAGCATACTGCATGATACGCATGCCATAGAATGTAGTGATAAAATCATCACAATGGATAAATGTTTCATGTGGCAATCTGGCGATCCATTATTTCGTGTAGTCACTGAGGCCTGGTAGGCTATTCGCAATCACGCGAGCGGACGAGTGCACATCCCGCGCCGTGAGGTACGCATATCACCGTCAGGAGGGCAAATGTGGTTACACCTGTGTCACGGTTATTACAAAACCAGTATTACCTGGCGAATCCAGACACATAGTTATATTGACTGTAGGGCGTCGGCGAGACAAAAGCGTACGTCATGCGCGCACGCTCGAAAGAGGAGTGGGCAAAAAGGTCCGCCTCAGAGGAACAAAAAGTCCGAGATAACGAGACAAAAGTCCACTGAAAAGCGCGAATGGACAAATCACAGCTGTGAACGTAGTACCCCGTTTTTTCATTTTTTTGTCGGTAAAAGGTCCACATTCGAGCCCCCCCCCTATATTTTAGGCTGGGTGCATTCATGTACGTTATAGATCGAGACCTCGACAACGGGCGGAAAAACATGACCCGCTATCTCCTTCTTCCTCCCCGTCCTTCTTTTTCTCCAAGTTTCCTAGAACACTTGATCAAGAGTTTGGCCCATATGTGTTGGCGCGTGATAAGGTTGGACCTTATTTACAAGAAGGCTGTGCATTCTGCGAAATTGCAAGCCATGAAATTTAAATTAAGAAAAGTGTATACAGTGTGACAAAGCCTGTAGAATTTGATGTATGACTTTATAATCGATCTACACGCTTGGCTTACGTTACCAGTGACTTCTTTTTAGTAAAATGTAGTACATTAGTACATTCATAGCAACACAACAGTACCGATAACATGATCAAATTTAGTCTCATATAAATATCAAGATGAAATCTTAAAAAAGCCTGTTGCAGATTTTTACGTTATCATTTCCGTCATACTCGCTTCATGTAACTTTTCATTTTTTATAAACATCATAAATATTAAAGTTCTATTTTCATTGGCCCCTCATGCAAAAGTGAATCAATTTCTAACAGCATTTTGGAGAACAGTGCATAGCATTTGCCTAGCATCTGAAAGTCTCATGTGAATAGTATCGGCAATTAAAATATTAGTAGTAACTGGTGCGAAAACAGACCTGGTGTCTACAAATAAATACAACAATGTCATTACAACTGGTTGGAGTTACTAGAAGAAACAATTTGGAAAGCATGAAACGCTTATGACGAACGTCTTGTAGCATCATGATGATGTACTAGTACAAGGTGATAAATAGCCGGAGTTCTGTAATGCTGCGGTGAAAGAAGAGAGTGCGCGCTAGGCTGCGAGTGTCCAGTCTCTTTCAAAAGAATTAAGACCGAGTGTGAAATGCGAGATGAGGTTTGGAGAAATTGTGGACTGAGATACGAGTGTGGGATGATTACGAGGGTCGTGTTCAATAACGGTAGTACCTCGCTAGAAAACCAAGAACTCGCGAGATTTCGCAAGACATAGCCGTTTAAACGGAGTATAACCAAAGACATTAACTACGGTCTCTGGTATAACCTGTCTGCTCACTCTCCATGCGGCCTCGTCCCAAGTGTCAACTATGGCTAAACCAGAGACCGAAGAGCACCACCCCCCCCCCCTCCATGGGTGCTCGCATGTAAACTAAGGGACTTGTTTGCTTTACAAGCATTAGTATCGATGAGTTGTTTGAAACACAAGCTGTAAAAGAGTTTTACAGTGATGTGCGATCGATGTGTTGTCGAGTGGTTGGTTATTGGGTTCATAAGTGTACATGAGGAGAGCGTGCCTTTTGTGTGCATGTTGTATTGACAAGACAATGTGTTGAAGTTCATCTTCCTGTGTTTCCTTTCCCTGCATGTTTACAAGAGGCAAGAGAGTTCATGTCGTTCTGGAAGAGTGCAACTTCTTCGATGGAGGTATAAGCCTATCAATTGTAGTTCTGTAGCCAACTAAAGTCAACGTCATCGCGTACTATATGCCATTTTCGAATTCGGAATTTTCAAAATTCCAACCCCAAGCGATTCCTTGAGTCTGTGATGGTTTCGATGAATATTGCAAACTCGACTTTGAGAGTTAAGGCATAATTCGATTTTCATTTTTAGGCAGCTCGGTAAATAGCGCGAAATGCACCTGCATGTAACTGGTACAGTCACCTGTCTCGATTTCAGCGAGTGACAGACAATGGTGAGAGTTGGCAATTTGTTATAAAATTAAACAATGGATTTTATTGTTTGTTTTGTAGCTCTTTTAGTAGCATTTAACGAAAAGGAATTAAAGGTACATTGATAGCAAACAACGATTATCAATAACAGGATATCACTGATGTCACATTTTTGTAACCCCTCATTCCAAAGTGAGTCATTTCATCAATTCAACGAAAGGCGACGTGCAAGTATAAAAGGTTGCAAATTGCAATTTCAATGAACTCATGCAACTTCATCATGACTGTGCACAAAAGTGCCAAATACAAATTCCACGAAAACGTTTCTTATTGTATAACTGCATTCATTCCAGTGGCAAATTTAACGGGGGGGGGCAAGGGTGGCATGGCCCCCTAAAATTCTCCCAGATTCCATTTGGCAGTTCGGAGGTGCGAGTGTCTGACGGGCAAAATCCTGGAAAATAACCTGCCCTACCCCCCCCTCTAACTCAAAATCCTGGATCCGCCCCCGCATTCTTTTAACCAAAACAAGGATATCTCAATGCAGCTTACGTTTGTGTATTCGACCATAAAATGCCCCATTTCTCAACACTGTACTCATTAGCCTACTTTCGTCTCATCATGTACGTATACGCGTCCTAATACCCAAATGCATAAACGCTGCGTTTAAGATGTAGGTCTACTTTTTCTTCAAAGCAGAAAACATGTCATACTGTCAGTTTGGTAAACTCATCTAATTTCCTACATATCACAATTTTTAACCTCAACTCGTTTTACCAGTGTAAGGGTGTAATTTTGGTTCTTGTAGCAGACGCAGGACAACCAGTGGTGTGCGCACAGAACAATGCCGGATCATTGCAAAATGTTCCGAAAACGCAGTTTGTCAATTTTGTCCGCCTTCCACATAGAGTCTAGTCTCATGCACCTACGTGTAACGAACTGATGGTTCTTCTTTCGGAGCCATGAAATCACATTCAGTTCGTTGAATGAAACAATTTCAAACCAATTTCATAACGGAAATGATACATATCAAAACTTGTAGTTGTGGTGGAAGGTGGGTTTATAGGCACAAGTAATAATAAACTTTACATTGCGTAGGCCTACTGACCGATAAAGGATGTTCTTTATATAACGACGCAAGAATCTGATCTACGGTAGTTGTACGAGGATTCAGTAAGATTCCAGCCACGACTCCTTGAGGATGAGTCGAAGTTTAGGACATATCTTTGATACATGATTTTTTTCGAACCACACAGGAAAAATCATTGGGGTGCACCACACAAGAAAAATCATTGGCGTTCTATGGGCCTAGGTCCAATCTCAAAAAACGATTCCACGGTGCTTTGCGTTGACAGTTCTTGCTATTCTTCAAGCAAAAAGATAAACAAGTGTTGACACTATGTACTCTACTTTGGCTTGTCTCAACTGGTAAATCAAGCTCATCATAGATCTAATGCCAAAGGAAATTTTCATCTCCATGACAGCAGGACCAATTTTGAAAAATTCTACTGCTTCTCTACTCTGGTGCAATGCTTTGGAACCTTTTCGATCCTGATGTCCGGCAGAGTGAATATATAGGTATTAAAAATAATAGTAATTGCAGGCGGTCTAATACACGTGGTACCAGACATGCGCAGGCCCCGCATGAAGGCCCGCAGTGCACTGATCATCATGCCTCGTTAATATATAATTAAAACCGAGCTAAGGAGCTAGAAACCTGACTAAAGGATTTAGCAGTGTGACCGACTGGGACTCGAACCCACGACCTCGAGTAAAGAAAGCAGGTAGTTATTTTTAACTTCAGATTGAATTGTCAAGTCTCTCACTTTGTTGTTCCAGTAAAAGTATACAGGTATCTTCAATTCCAGGTTTCAGTGTATGTTTCAGTGTATGGTCTCTCGCTCTATTGTTCCAATTTGTTGTGGTCTTTAATTCAATCTAATATCATTTTAGTAGTGAAATTTCCAACACTAGTTTTCTTTCATATCAAGACCCTAAAGAATTGAGTTTTTATCCTGTAGCTGTGTTCACTCATCAGATGCTGGCGACATCTATTGTTTTCGAACACTTTGTAACACCGCTTCTTGTCGATGCGAAAAATTGGGCTTGGAATATGCATTGAAAGTGGCAGTTCTCTGATCGATCAACTCGAACAAACTAATCTCATAATGTTTCTTACGGCAATTGTATAGAAACTGATACGGTATCAAACAGAATAAAAAAAAATCTGCACATAACATGTTGCAAGTTAGCATGGTTTGTTTGAGGATGAAAATGATTTTCATGGTACACAGCTACTTGAGACATGTTTGTGTGATTGAATAAAACAAGTTTATAATTTGCATTTCAAATGAATTGGAACGTTTCTTTAAGATATTGCCCCATTGCCATAAACCAGATACGTAAAAGTAACTTATGAAACGTTTATACAATTAGGCATCTCCCGTCAGAACACTTTCATATATACAGTATTCCGATGAGACCTGGTTTGGAAGTTTGATGAGGGATGTTCCGTCGAAAAACGTCACAATTAAACAACTGTCGAGATATGGTTTCTACTCCAATATGCCTCGGCTCTTCTCGCTTTATTTTTTTGCTTACGAAACATCATAAGAGACCTACCTCACAATCGGTGCCGATAGAGAGGTATTTAGGATTTATGCAAGAATGTTAAGAGTGTAACAATCCGGCCAAACGTGCCATGGCATGCAAGATCTAACCTTCTGTCTGCGACGGACAATAAAACCAAAATTTAAAAAAAAACCACACAACTCTGTAAGCACCAACTGTTAAAGCCACCATAAACCCGTTTTCCATAAAAGCAAACTTTTGATTTAGACCACTTGCCGGTATAAAATTGACTCCGGTTCAGTGACGCTAGGACCTAGCTAAAAAGCAAGACTTTGCGAGATTACGTGAGATATTGAAGTATATTTTAAGTGAGAGCATGTGACTGTGCCTACATTTTAACTAGGTCCTAGCATTACTGAACTCACGCCCGGTCTCGACTTATAAGTCAAGACCAGCTGAAAATCGTTACTCAAGACCACGTGTGGTTTCTTGCTCTGGAAAGAACAGGCAGTTTCGTGGTCCAGATCATTTTTATCCCATAAAACAACCCGCTGTGATAACCGACATGCTAACTGTAGCAAGAAACAAGTTGAGGACAGTATCTTGGTGTATGAAATTAAGTTTTCCAGAGGCATTCAAACTTTGCATTAATTCCAGACTAAACCCTGTCCCTTGACTTATTTGAAAGTTCTTTTACACCCATGTGTTAGTGCACAAGTTTGAAGGAAGGTAAAAATGTGGACAAAGACCTATTCAACCATGGAAAAACTCCACCCCCGCGTCACTGTAAATTGTTGGTGGGGTAGGCACGAGACTTCGAACCCCACTCCCTACAGCTTTGGTAAACGTGAACACAGAATAAAATGACCTTTCATTGCAAGGAGTATAATTGTTTATGCCAGACAAGCACAAAATTTCATAAATGATTGCAAAGCTGTAATAAAATCCAAACAATCCTTAGACATACAGCATATCGACACATCAAAAAAGTTATGAAATACCATGATTAAAACAGCTTGCTACCAACGGTAATATAAAAGTAAGACATTTTTAAAAATGAAGTTTACTAATGAAACATCCAAACTATATATTTCAAGGTAAACTGAGTATTTGGATCAAGAATTAAAAGATGAATTTAATCGTTCACTTAAAGCTGCACTCCGCCGGGTTTAGCTGGCTGAAAAACAAAGATCAAACTAGGCCTTTTACTCTCACAAAATTGGTTCCTTATATTCTTTACTGTGACATGATCAACAAAATTCTATACGGGGAGGAATATTATGAAACTAATTTTAATGAGAATAAAAGGCCAAAATTGATTTTCATTTTTTAGCCAGCTGATCAAGACGAAGTGCAGCTTCACAGAGAAAAAATAAATCTTTGCCTTTCAACTACTAGTCAATGATACAATATGATGATATGGAAAACTAGTGAACAAACCTGAGGAAACCGATAAAGCTAGGAGTAATAGACTGGCGGTTTCAATTCATAAAACAGTTTATACAAAAATAATATCACTGTGGCTAATAATTGGAAAAGTATAAAATATACACTTACTATAATAAAACGCTTATTCCACTGTCACCCTGCACATTTGGCAATCAAAACGATATTGGTGTCATACTGTTGATATGTTTATAGACACACAAAGGATCAAACAAAATTAGGACCACTTTATATGCACATTCAGTTTGTGATCTGGCAAGTCGATATATAATACTAGATAACTTACAAACAAACCATAATCTTAAAAAAGGTGTGAAAATGTATTAGGAAAATTCCAGGACAAACGGGACGGCTGTGGTTATAATGTAACATGACTTGAAACAACTCATTAGTACCTGTTAAATGTAGAGCTTCTTCAGTAAAGAACACACAATATGAGAGAATGATAAGAACTTATGCAATATCTCACCAAAAATAAATAAGAATATTTTAATTAATTAATAGACAGTTTGCGGTCATCAGTGACTCTTCAGCAATGCAGTGACCTATTGAAAAATAGAAAATGAGAATTTTGGGAATTTTTTTGTTCGAATTTGACATAACTCTAACAGTTGCTGTTGCTGGTACTAGTCTGCATAACAGTGGATATGTACAGTACAAGACTTCAGTTGAATATGACTATGTTTGTACATCAGCAGTCTCTGGAGGTAATACTGGACTACCATTGATATATGTACATAGATTAAAACAACTAAGAAAGAAGACGGGAGACTGATTCTATGCCTTCAGGTAATTCCAATAAAATGCACACACAACACCCCACAGTCAGTGTTTAAAAGTGATCCACCAGGACAGATACGCTGTTCTTGCCAACGCGACCTTGAGACACACCATCGATCCCGGCCAAGGTCATATTCTGCCATTGCTGAGGATTTCCTATGTGCGAAGAAACAAGAAAATGATTGACAGTTTAAAGCAATTAGATCCCACAATATTTTAAGGATGTTAGGAAGACCAGTTGACAAGAACGATGATGTTTATAATTTACAAACAACCCGGGAAGAATTTTGTAAACATTCTCCTGAGGCTCTTCCCTTTGTTTACGGAACAGAATGGTGAATTTTATCCTAGAATTCAACATTCTAGCCCCACCAATCAATTACTGTTGTGGCTGCTATTTTTCTAGTGTACACCAGTAAGGTCCTGAGCTTGTGTGGTCTTGCATAATAGCTTTGCCAGCTGTTCACACTGTATCCATCATTATTCAGAAGAGCAGACAATAACAATAACAATAACAATAACAATATTCGGACACCAGCTTCTTCATCCAACGATGCACATGAAGTGTGCTATTTAATAAGTTTTCAGACCGTTAGGGAGGAGTATGTCAACAGGTATCTCACAATTCACGGTGCACGGACACACGTTTTCACAGTTCAGTGAACATTGCAACAGTTCAGAAGATGTAATAGGACAATCTATGCAAAAATATTATTACAAAGGTCAAGAGAAGAAGTTGCTGAATAATTTTGTATTACCATTTTTGATTAGTTTTCACAAAATCTTGAATTTTATTCAAAAAATAAAAAATGGTTGCAGGAGTTCCAGTACACGTACCAGACATGGGAAAGGCCACTCAGGTGGATCAATTGAACTGATCACCTGAACTTTATAAACAAACAAACCTATTATAAATGAGAAAACAACAGAAGCAGGCAGTCTCACGACCATGACTTTTTCGAAGACTGCAATAATTGTTAGATACAGCAAGGATATGCAGATTTGGGGATTTTCTAACCCAGGTCAAAGTATGATTTGTTTCGATGTATCACAAGCAAAAAATTTGGTTTCATTTAAACTCGGATCCAGCAACTTTAGCAGAAAGTGCTTACCTGTGGGTGAATCACTGGACTTGAGAGCGAATGACCAGCTGTCTGGGTTGACTGAGGCACAATGTGGAAGACGTAATTCTACTGGCTGTGAGAACTTGAGGCCATGGGGGCCACACATCACCAAGGGACTCAACAGTGTCTCACCTGCAAGGAGTCAGTCAGTGATGTTGGATATGAAAATACAGCCAGGTAGAGTATTCGAACAGTTGCTTTAAGCTATTAATGTAAGGTCAAAACACTGAAAGTTGCGACTCTATTAGAATATTATTTACCAATAAAATATGTATCTCTCCAATTGCTTTTATGTTCCAAGTTGCAAAATTGATGAGAAAAAATGAGAGCGCTCGGAGGAGCGACACTTGGCGGAATTAATCGGAAAGACGACGAACACGATATCATTCATGTGACTAGCGAAGAAATCAAATAGAGAGCATACAATCAACTACAATAAAGAATGAAAGCCCGTTCAAAACTCTATCTAAAGTCGTAGTTTGGCAAACACGATAACATTCATGTGACTAGCGAAGAAATCAAATAGAGAGCATACAATCAACTACAATAAAGAACAATAGATGGCGCAACATGACGGTCCAGTCTGCAGTAGGACAGTGCTGACTGGGTCAGTCTGGGTCAACTAGGCATAACCAAAATAAAGTGAACTGAAAGCCAGCCAGCTGCGTCTTTTCATTGGTGACCGAAGGAACAACGGCATTCGAAAATCTCGAATGATTCAAAAGTAGACGTTGTAGCGCAAAATGGAAAATATCGTCTGAAAGCCCGTCCACAACTCTACGTACTTTGATAAAGCATACAATCACTTACAATAAAGAACAATAGATGGCGCAACATTACGGACGAGGCATGCTTTACAGTAGGACAGTGCTGGCTGGGTAAGTCTGGGTCAACTAGGCATAACCAAAACAAAGTGAGCTGAAAGCCAGCCAGCTGCGTGTGACCGAAGGAACAACGGTATCCGAAAATCTCGACTAATTCAAAAAGTAGACGTCGTAGCGCAAAATGGAAAATATCTCCTGAAAGCCCGTTCAAAAGTCTATCTAAAGTGGTAGTTTGACCAAAATCCAAAAATTTTTCGAGAAAATTGAAAATTTGCTGTTTTTTTGAAATTCAAAGTCAAATAACTCGAAAACAGTAAGTCTGAGAAATACGCTCTCGCAGACTTTTCGAAAGGCCATACTTCAAGGAATCCACATGCAAAAATTATACAGTTAGACGAACTTACCTTAAGTGAAGGATGACTGTAATTTTATGTATCCCCAGAATTCCCCCAGAGTGCTAACATGAGATACGGACATGCGCAAAGCGGACCATTCTTTAAAGCTCTTCTGTGATCAAGAGAGTGCTAACAGGGTGGGATGTGGAGGGCATGTTAGCACTCTGGGGGAATTCTGGGGATACATAAAATTACAGTCATCCTNTGAAAATCGGACGAAAATTACGACCTGTAGAGAGCGAACAAACAAAAAAAAAAAAAAACTTGCTGTCAGACCAACATACTTGGCGGAATTCTTCCGCCAAGTAATTATGTCTATTGATAACCAAAACACATTCACCATTTCTAATTTACACGGATCTCTCAACAAGTCTGGGTCATTATACAATTTTAAAGACTCAAGCTGAAATAATTAGGTCAAGCAGAACTAATTAGATCAAGCTGGAAACACTAACTTCAAACTGGAATAAATCAACTTAAGTCCCGTTTAGACATCAACTTTTGGCCCGGTGCAACTGACACGGTGCAAATTGACCGGTGTCAAGCGGCGGTTTACACACACAACTCACTAACCGTGGCAAGACGGAAATTAAAGGCTGGTGAGACTGGATCGTACATGCGCAGGTCTACAAATGACGAGAGTTGCAGAGACAAAGAACCCGTACGTAGGTCATTGCACAAGCGCAGTACAGATGATCCTTTCCGCCTTACTCCAGTTTCGCGTTTAGACTTATAATTGGCACGGCGCAAGATGTTCGGGCACAAATTACTCTACCTCACAAACGGGTGGCAAAAATTTGCCACAGCGGTGTCAATTTGCGCCATGTCAGTCCGTTTACACATTGGAACAACTTGTTCCGTGTCAGCTGATCCGAGTCAACTTTGTAAGTATAAACGGCACTTTAGTGTAGGTCACTCATACCATAGAAGCAATATGTGAACACAGATCAGTACACGGTATTACCATGTGTAATAAGAATTAACACCAGAACCAGCTTACCCTTTTCCCTATCCAGTGGAGGTAGAATGCTGTTGTCCTGACACACCTTGAAGTAAATCTCTTGCTGCACTCCCTCAGGTATAGCCCCACTAGGTATAATGATGCTTACACCTGCAAAAAATGTAAGATTGTCCATTAATGCCATAAGAAATGGTTTATCACGCATGATTTATCAAAGAACAAACACCCGGTCCTAGCCAAGGCTTTCGTGTGACACCAAAAATATAGAAGACTATTTTAACTCAGTAAAAGTATATAATTTCTTAAAGTAAAAAGTCTGCATAATTGGATTTTTTTACCTTATATCAAACTCCTCTAAATTGGGTAACATGACCATGTCTTTTTAGTAAAATTTAGCAAAAAATAAGGGTACACTCAAAGCACAAAACAATGGTATCAATAATATTACCAAATTTTGTTCCAAACAGCTTATTATTTAAAATGACTTATTCTTATTAAAATGACGTAGGCAAAAAATTGAATTTTGGACCTCAAAAGCGAGGCCCCCTATATTAATATAGGAGGCCCCGCCGAAAGGAGGCCGGAGAGCGGGGCCCACTATATTAATATAGGAGGCCCCGCCGAAAGGAGGCCGGAGAGCGGGGCCCCCTATATTAATATAGGAGGCCTCGCTTTTGAGGTCCAAAATTCAATTTTTTGCCTACGTCATTTTAATAAGAATAAGTCATTTTAAATAATAAGCTGTTTCCACATAAATGTTCAAGATGACATCTCGAAAACAACACTCTGCAAATTAAAGTTTTTTATCATTTCGTTTTCATTGTACTCAACTTTTGGATTTTTTCATAAATATCACTGATGTCATTGATAGCACCTGAAAGTTTCATATGAATTTGAGAAGCTATTCCTGCGATGTGATGTTCTGAAGTGGACCAAAATTGGACAATTTCTGGGCTCCTACGTAACCTTAAGACATCCAGAGAGCTAACACCTTCAATAGGCAGCCATGCTACGTCAATGCGTCAAACATGTAAATCAGCTACAATTTACTAAGACTTGAGAGAGCTTAGACAAATATGTAAATCAGCCGTAGTTTACTGATACTGAGGAGAATCTAATGAAATATATAAATCAGTTGAAATTTACTAAAACTTAGCAGAGTCTAGTCAAATACGCAAATTATCTGAAGTTTACCAAAACTCGAGTAACTCCAATCTTCAGACCACAGTAACACCAGCAGCAGAAAAAAAAACTCCTAAGAAATCAAGCTTAGAAGAATACAACAAGTCAAGACTTGACACAAACTGAGGATCTACTACTGACCAGTCTCCTTTGACTCCAAAACACCACCGGTGTGATCGAAAACTCCATTGGCAGTAGCTACAACCGTGTGGTTATCATCAGATCCAAATGAGTCTTGGCTGGAATGGATGACATAATAATCTGAGGTAAAAGTGCAGACTAAGGTTATATCCGTAAGCACTACAATTGGAGAAGTCTTTTAATATCAAAATCATCTCAGATTGGTAAATGTCCTGTGAGATTAACAGTTCTTTTTGCTTACCTGTATCTCAGATTGGTAAATGTCCCGTGAGATTAAGTTCTTTTTGCTTACCTGTAAGTCATACTTCCATTTGGTTTGGGTGATGTCTCATTTGGCTTTTTGTAGGATTCAAATGCACTTGAGCGAGACTGGTCCGCCGGCGCAGGTTGAGCCACTGGCCCAGAGGGGGGGTTTCTGTAAAAGAGTAGTGCACGCCACAATTAGCTTCTACAAATATGTAGTGAAACATAAAAAGACATTTGTGTCATTCAAGATCAGTTAAAAATTCTTGTTTAGGCCTAAATATCGGAAAATAATATCTACTTTGTATTCAAAGGATATTTAAACAGCTCAAACACTTCATCTAACGTTTAAAATGTCATAAATAACAAAAACCATGGATCCAAGGTCAGACTGTTAAAATAATAAGACAAATAATAACACATCAAAGGAGCAAAAACTCATGTCTTTACTCCATTCAAATTTCCATCCTGGTTTTTTGTTTCATTGCTTTAACACAATTATATACGCTTGTCAAGTAATGTGTCAGTGATAAAATGAGCTTTTCACTTGAAAGTATGTCAACTCTCAATACAAAATCACTAAATTCTTTTTCTGCTCAAGGTGAGTACGCAGCGGTTATTACATATGACATCTATTCTAAACTAACACTACCATCATGGGGACTTGTGTGCAGTGTAGCAGTAAAAGCACCTACATTGTAAGCAAAATGAGATTTAATGAAACTAAAGGCAGATGCTTTTCCAGAGTTCCTTTCTTACATTGTCATAGTACGCAAAATGAGATTTAATGACACGAAGGCAGATGTTTTTCCCGGATTTTTCCTTCTATTAAAGTGCACTTGACGTCATTTATAGCTCATTGAAACTGTTGACAAACTTGCTAACAGAAAGGCCTATTCGGTTTTATTTCTTACTTTCAAATCTTCAATCCATTCATTGAGCAGTCTGAACACCAGCCATACCAACTAGTGAGATAACTTGAACATATGATTGCCTATAACAAGTTGCTAAGCAAAATGGGGGAGAGCTAGCCATTGCCAGGCAATACAGGGGTGGAATTCAAACTTCGGTTATATAAGACCACTGCCTATTTAGCTAAATATTTACTAAACTGTAGCCTAAGTAGAAAGCCTGCACACTACTCTGACATTAATCAGGTCAAGTGACCTCAATAGGGCCAAGTGACCTCAATAGGGCCAAGTGACCTCAATAGGGCCAAGTGACCTCAATAGGGCCAAGTGACCTCAATAGGGCCAAGTGACCTCAATAGGGCCAAGTGACCTCAATAGGGCCAAGTGACCTCAATAGGGCCAAGTGACCTCAATAGGGCCAAGTGACCTCAATAGGGCCAAGTGACCTCAATAGGGCCAAGTGACCTCAATAGGGCCAAGTGACCTCAATAGGGCCAAGTGACCTCAATAGGGCCAAGTGACCTCAATAGGGCCAAGTGACCTCAATAGGGCCAAGTGACCTCAATAGGGCCAAGTGACCTCAATAGGGCCAAGTGACCTCAATAGGGCCAAGTGACCTCAATAGGGCCAAGTGACCTCAATAGGGCCAAGTGACCTCAATAGGGCCAAGTGACCTCAATAGGGCCAAGTGACCTCAATAGGGCCAAGTGACCTCAATAGGGCCAAGTGACCTCAATAGGGCCAAGTGACCTCAATAGGGCCAAGTGACATCAATAGGGCCAAGTGACATCAATGGGGCCAAGTGACATCAATGGGGCCAAGTGACATCAATGGGGCCAAGTGACATCAATGGGGCCAAGTGACATCAATGGGGCCAAGTGACATCAATGGGGCCAAGTGACATCAATAAGGCCAAGTGATCATGTCGTTTTCGTAAAATTTAGCAAAAAAGAAAGGTACATTGCTAGCAAAACAACAATGTCAACAGCATGATCACATTTTTTGTGACATAAATGTTCAAGACTTCGAAAATGTTGCTACAGTTTTCTAAAATAATTCATTTTCATTTTATGTGACTAAGTTTTTTATGAAAATCCTAAGTCCTATTTTTGATCAGACCCTCAAGCAAAAGTGGGACTCCTAACAGAGTTTTGGAGCATAGTGCAAAAAGTATACTATCTTAAAGTTTTAACTGAATACGATAAGTGGGCAAAATTGGACAGTTTTCTTTAGTCGTACATAACCTTAACCACAATTACAGTTTATGTGTACATAGAAACAAAATGACAGATACTGTGACAAAGCCATTCAATTCAAAATAAAATGTTGTCAGGTATAAACAAGAATTTCTACCTTTTAGCACCATAAAATCCAGGGGTAACAAATTTCTTGTAAGATTCAAAGTTGCTCCTTGGATACTGCGTCTGTTCAGAGCGAGTGGGCACAATGCTGCATGCAAAGACAAGTTTAAGAAACAATCAACATTAACACTAGGTCAGACAGCATCTGGGCTCAGTGACAATAGTGACACATGCATGCCTGTGTGCACGCATACAGACACACACACTGGGGACTGCAGTGAAAATCATTCAGGCTTCTCCACTTCCCAATATTATAAGAGGGTGAAAAATGTAGTTGAGTGCAAAAAGGTCCAGTGAACAAAGTTTGTTTGGGGTTAGGTACAGAAGGATGATTCATATACCATAAAGGATTTGGGGGCTTACCCCAAGAAATTTTTGGAAAATAAGCTCATTTGCTGCATTTTGGTGAGATCTTTTGCTAATCTAAAATGCAGTAAAGCCTAAGCAGGTTTTGTAAAATTCTACACAGCACGATATTAAAATGGTTAACACAAGCTGGCTAGACAAGTCTTAACGAAGTGAAAAGGAGGGTGGGCAATTCAATTATTGCACAACGTGAACCACTAGAACGGCCCATGGAGATCAATTTGCCTGAATGAGTCAATGAAAGCTTAATTCACATCATACGGTTGGCAGTGTTCTTAAAGAATGCATTATCAGTATTGCACATGCAGTTTCAAGCATAATGCAGATCTCGAGTTCACATGGTTACAAGCTTAGCAACACAGCAAATGACAATGAAGCCAGATGTGTAGTCAAGAGGGAGAAGCATGGGGATATAGTCCTCTTTCCTTTTCAGACTGTAGATGCGTACTCTCAGCTAAATTCTGTTATCTTCCACGTGTTACACTAATAAGTAAACTTCGTGTAATGTTTCACTTAAAAACAAACACTCATGTTTTGTCATACGGCACTATGTTCTTGGTCTTGGTATTGCCTTTTCTGTACAGTTGTGCCCCACATTTTTTCCAGGACTACACCACTGACAAAAACAATACAATTAGAGGCATTGTATCAGTCATCATTTTCTCATTACATTAAAAGCTGGTTATCATTTTAGATGTCCAAGAACTGTATAGACGGTGACTTACCTTATCCTCTCGTTTGATGGCGAGTAGCCGGAATCCCTCGAAAGCATTGCCTCTCGCTGGCTGGGGGAGGCGGGCTGTTCCTGGCCCGCAGGTCCCGTCCGCGCCATTCTCTCTGCCTCCTGCTGATCTATGTACATACGGTTATTATACGCTGGTGCATGCTGGGAGGGCTGTTGTCCAGCCTGAGGGTTGTAGCTGTTGGTACGAGGGTGATATTGGTCGGGTCCTGGCTCTCTGTAACTACCAGGGTAACGGGGGTCTGGCGGACGACGATCTACGGAGCCATACGGAGAGTAGCCCTGATTACCATAAGGCTCGTGCCTGTAGTCTTGAGGGGTGTGCTCATAGGGACGCGATTGGCTGGGATACGAGTGGGCCTCATACGCCATCTCGTAGTCTTGTGATCGACCGTCAGGCTGCCTGTGTGGTGACCGGTCGTAAGCAGCAGTGTGCCTGGCTGGCGAGTGACTGGGAACTCTGTCTTGAACAGGGTACGACCTGAAACAGGTAATCATGTAATACAACAATAGTGGAGATAAGTCTTTGTCCATCAATCAATTAAAGGTGTAATAAATCCGCCTTCGGTAAAAAACTCATTTTATATTATGGCCAATTGTCTTTATGAAACTGGTCTCAACAAGCTAGAAGTCATCTCTGAGATTGACCTATCACCAAGACTTTGACTGACGGCTTAACTGACCAATCAGAACGCAGCATTCTTGGCACACCTTTGCTTCCAAGCTGCCATTTTACCTGACTAACAACACGTTACCAGGTAAAAGTTATTGTTTGTTTGTTGACAATTCACAAGGGGGCAGAGCTTGCAATAGGTCAATTACGAAGAACTACTCTAGCCAATGCTGAGCACATAAAATGATCAACTGGGCCGAATGAGCATGCTAAGCATATTCTCAAGCTATCACTAACAGTCAGCCATTCCCAAGCCCAGAAAATACTTCTCGTCTGAGTAAGGAACAAGTTGAGGCCGGTTTTATTAGAGTAGGTAGCTAAAAATGCTTTTTTTGGTTATTGGAAGACGGGTTAACAACACTTTAACAATGTCAGTGTGTGAAAAACACCACCAGATGCAAATTTCAAGCATGAGCCACATTGTACAGCCAAAGGAAAACAATGCAAGCCAGGCACAGACATGCCTGAAAACAAAGCATTCCAAGCAAATTATCGTACTAAGCAGATACAGCAGATATAGTACTAATTAATAGTGCTAGAACTTGTTAGCAAAGCAAGACAAGAGGAAAATGCTTGTACCATACTGTCAAACCAACCTATTAGAGTTCTCATAGTTTCTTAGCTTGAGTTCATCGGGCAGATGGCCCGAGGGAGATTGTCCGGCAGGGGTTAAGTCAGACATGGAGTTATGTAGCACGGCAGTTCGCAGGGGTTTAGGAGGAGGCTGTCTGGTAGAAGACACGTCCACTCTAAGATAAGACAAAGGAAGTAACATGGTAGAAGACACGTCCACTCTAAGATGAGACAAAGGAAGTGACAACAGCGTTAGCACGTTAGGCCACACAAGCAAATTTCATTCTCGTCCGAGGTAGTTTTGAAAATTGATGTGGCGATAAGTGTTTTTAGTAGTCTGTTTTTTCACAAACAAAAATTCACCCAATACTAGCTTAAGTAGTGCGACAGTGTCATTTTCTTTTTTTACAAAGTTCACATCGTATCAACTGAAATGGTGTGTCAATGCCTATTTCTTTTTTTACGAAGTTCATCTGATACCAGCGATAGTGGTGTGGTAATGCCTTTTTGATAAAAACGACACTTGATGTCAGTTTTCAAGAAGTGATGTGTAGCTTCAAAAATTATATGGGCGAATACCAGAACCAGATCTTATTTTTTGGTCTTAAACAGATCAAAAATACATTTTTTGGTAAAAACAATACTTCTCTCCAGAGGCCAAAATCAAAAGTTTTATGAAATAGGTTGAATCAGATTTGATGCTTGTTAAGTACTGAAAATTCTTTTAAGGAAACATGAAGCCATGGCAAAGGTAGAAAACAAACTGTCAGGCACTCGGCTAAAATCACACAATGAACCATTTTACAGACAGCAGACACTTATGGGATATCCTCCCTTGTCACATCAAAGTGAGCTTTTGACTGCGTTGATGAGGACAATTTCCCAAAAATCCAATGTGCAAATAATTTATGCGCAATCAGCAAACAGGTCAATGTTGAACATGCCGAGTACAGGGACCCTATGCACAATTTTCAGCATGCTGTGTTCAAAAGCACAATAGACACTGTTCCAACACGTGCACAAACTTTCAATGCAATTACAGAAAAGAACTATTATTCTTCTTCTGTTCCAAGACTATGTCTCTAGACTTTTTGACACGTGAAAACCAAAATGATAACTACAACAAGTATATACCTCGGTTTGGGTGCCACCTCTGGGGGCTTGGGTCGAGTAGCTGGACTGCTTTTACTAGCGGTCATACGTGTGAAACGGTAGGGGTCATGAGGCGATGGACGGTCGCTGGACTTCATTTTGTCGCGAAGCTTGGAGTCGTCGTGTTTGTTTAATGGATGTGACGTGTACTTAGAGTACGAGTCATTACTGTGATCTGAACCATGCGACTCATTGTAACCCTATAAGAAGAAACCAGATAATTACGAGTTAAAGTACATTTTGTAAATCACATTGGCTATAACTAAAAGAATTCCGGCAATGGTCATGACAATCTTGGATTTTGAAAACCAGTTTGATGCTTGTTACTCCGTGGAGAAAACTGGTTCCCAAAATGCGGGACCCATGTAACTGACTATTACCATAAATCCCATACGCATAACAAGTTGGTTGTGCCTCAAGTCAGAGACAATAAGTTATCGGAGAACAACAAAAGCACACGAGGAGTGTTGAATGGAAAGAAGTACAGATTGCAAATTCATTTGAGTACTTAGTCAATTTAAAATGAGATTTTTAACTAGTTTACGTGCTAGACAAGAGGGTATCACAAATTCAAAACAGGTACAGTGAAGCACCATCATAGAACTTAAACATAAAACAAGAAAATCAAACAAGACATAAATACATTAACACAAAATTAAAATAAATGTTCCTGTACTAGTAGTTCATTGATTATTTCACCAAACAGTGCCCTTGATGATTCAACATTGGGAGCCGACTATCAAACTCATTCCTCTTTGAAAAAAATGTTAAGAAATCATGCCAGATTCCGCTCAAAAAGCCCAAAAATTTCCCTCAAAATATAAAGACCACTTCAGCTTACCTTACTGAACTCAGTAGTGGGTGACTGTTGGACTGGTTCGGCTCTGTAAACGTGGTAATCGGTGTGTCGTGGTTTGAGACGCTCCATGGCTGACATGCCGCCACCCGCCCCAACATTGGGCTTCTCAGGGGAACCATGGACATCACCAATATGATAGGTGTGCCGACGACCTAAAGAAGATAAACAAGGTAACACATTTCTTGCATTGAATCAGCAGCATGTTAATATGTAACCAGCATAACGTAGATCAATCAGGTAAGATCACAGAGGACTAACTAACGTATAAATACCTTATTACAAGAATGTTAACTAAGTTATCTATTGAAAAGTTTTATGTGACAAAGAGTTGAATTTTTTTGTGCTGCAAAGAGAAAATGAAACTGAAGTGGACCATGTGTATAAATTTACTTATAATATTATACCTTTAAAAGACCAGAAGTGTTCATGGTCCATGTTACATTATTATTTTGTATTGTACTATTTTGTATTGTTATATGTTGTATTGTATTATTTTGTATAATATTATTTTGAATTGCATTATTTTGTATTGTATTATGTTGTATTGTAATATATTATTTGAACTGTATCACTTTGTATTGTATTGTATTATTTTGTATTGTATTATCTTGTATTATATTATTTTGTATAGTATTATATTGTATTGTATTCCATTGCATTGTATTATAATATTGTATCGCATTGCATCAAGGGCTGGTGGCCCAACTTACTAAAATAAAATATACACACATTGGTACACATAACATTTAAATAAGCAGAATCAATCAGTTGTCACTTCTTCAAAGCAAACAATATGACATTAATTGTTAGATAACTTAATCTGCATTTTTCGTATTGTCCAAAAATACTCCTTGTGTGCAGATCACATCTGTGCACTGAGATCTTGTTATATTTCTTGCCTTCGATGAATGTACTGTACATTTGAAGCACTGCGTCTAGTGATTTTTAAACACAATTTTTCTATCGTTAGCTCTTTTAACGATATCGCTCGGGGAGCTACTGCACAGATGCGAACCGCACACGAGTATTTTTAGACAATACGAGAAATGCAGAAAGAAGTTATCTAACAATCAACGTTGAATCGTTTTTAAACAAATTTTTATCCGAGAGGCACTACTGCTGAGTTATACTAATTCAAAGCAAAGACTTGTGTCTCACAGTTAGAAGTGCCATGGCAGTTTGGTGGAGTTAGAATTTGCATATCAACCTTCCATCAAAATCAGTAAATTGTGTTAACTGCAGCCTTTTATAAGTTATATGACAACATGATCCAGTCTAACATCCCTTGAACAGCACTCTGAGGAATTGCAAACCAAAACCAAACCTCACTTCTAAAAGAATCACACAATGTCAAACCAAAAATCACCTGCACCTAGGATTAGTCAAGACCCCCCATCAAGATGAAGGCTCTGTAGGTACTTCCATTAAGGCTCATTAGGGATTACTTTGCATTTATGGTACATGTGAAAAACGTAGGCAAGTTGTGAATATTTTCTCATTTTTTATCTTTAAAAGGACCATTAAAATCTTTCAAGTTGATTATTGTATCAGCACACAAGCTGCAGGGAAAAAGAAACCTTCCTCTTGAGTCATACCTTTAAGACCATTGATGAACGAGGGTGTTGTGGGCGGCCATTCAATTTTACAAAACAGTCCCAACACCTTTTCTAAAAGACCTAATCCGGGGATCTTTTTGGATGCAAAGCCACTTCCCCTGAAGGCTCTTTCAGAAATCCCAGGGACTACTATCAGAAAGATTAGACCAAAAATGCAATCTTGCTCAGTATTTCCGGACAAAAAAGGTACAGTTGTGAACCTAATGAACTTACTCTTCGGATCACTGTAGTCACCCCCACTCTGATTACGCATCTTCTCACTAGGTGTCAGAGTCGCATAAGGGTCAATATTTGCCCTTTCCCGACTGTGTTGTCCACTGTCTCTGGGCAGACTATCAGCGTAATACGACGGATAGTAGCAATCCTCAGGGTGGCGCCGGTCATCTACGTACACAAAGTTAGATCACACAACACAAAGACAAAACACACACTTCTTTTTCCCCATTAAACCTCACATAGAAACGAAAAAAGACTGAAGCAAGGCCAATATTTTTTTTCTCTTTTGAGATGAGACAAGGTTTTAAAAAATTAAATGGCTTTGTTTTGCTCTATGAATAACAACATATGTTCAAAACGAGCATAATTGTCAATTTCAGACAACCGAACCCTTTTAGTTGGGATTTGAAGCCTTTGAAAACCCCCGGTATTGACTGTGGACTAGAGCTGCCAACGACAAGCCTTCCTCTCATAATAGGCATTGCAATCTTGTTCTCATCTGTGTAAGGTTTTATAAGGAAAAGGATAAACAACAAACAATTATCAGAGAAATGTACACAGAATAGTTCACAAGTATAACACAGTTAGGTAAACAGGACATACCATAAGAGTGACTAGCATACTCTCGGTCATCTTCACGATATCTAGCATGACTCTCTATGGCTGATGACAACTCCTGAAATAAAGCAATTATATCATAGTCCCTGATAACATCAGTTTTTAGTTATAGTAATTTGACTGTTAAATAATAATCAAATATTAATAAAACCATACGATCGCCGCACAAATGAAGAAGTTCGTGTTAAATCAACGTTTCGTGTATTCGTTAGACATCATCAGGATATAAACATGGGAAAGCAAGTGCCAAACTACAGCTCAGGTGACATCCATAAAGTGAAGTGAGAGATACAGAGTAGTCAGCAGCTGGTCATCACCATAGTTGCTGGGTCACTGAGCTCTGCATGTTCCTCAGAGAATCAGTAGCATGCTGGTTCTGAATGGCCAATGACTCTTTAATGTACAGTAAATCCTTATTAGTTTCTCTGCAGATAACACTAACTGAATTGGCTTGGTGATTGTTGCTAATGCAATGCCTATATGCATATACAGTACTAAAATACCCTGCTGTAGTCTGTTTTTAACTTCATCAAGGTCATGCAACTCTTGAGTTTCCACCTTGCAAACAAAATAAACATACCAAGCATCCAATCCCAAGTTAAGTAACGCATACCTCATCATGACAACATTAAATTTCTCAAGTTGGCCATCATGTCCGTTAGTCTTGCATAAGACTCATCCAAAAGCTTTAAGGAATCTGTCAAATTATTCGCACAGCACCCAGTAACTACACATGCATCTGCCATTCACTAACAGACATCCTCAAATGAGATGGGTTAGAAACACATTCACCATCACAATTACAACGACTTGTGTTTTTTGGACTAACTAAGTACATATGTCAAACACCTCTCAAAACCATAACGAAAATTAGCAGGCATACCAGACGATCAGAGAATCAATATCAAAGCACAGTGAAAGTGAAACTAAAAATAAAATTTCAACAACCACACATAGAGCATTTTACCTGACGACGGTCGTGGTAGACAGGCTGACAGAAAACAAAGCCAAAGTTAAGTCCGTTTTTGACATTGTTGTTTTAAACTCATAAACCCACAGTAAAAAGCATTCGTTCTATCAATGACTCATGTCCTTATAATCTGCTATTAACCATTAATAGATTATTTACATAGACATGTTTCAGTCGGTCATTTCTCCTGTCATCTTCATGTGTTACAGCATTCTTAGAAGAATGAGCACGGGTGCATGGTACACTAGGGGGCGCTTGGTTTGTATTTTTTCTGGTGCACAGCAGGGTTTGAACCAGGAACCTTTTGGTAGTCAGTCTAATCACTAGGCCACTGAGTAGTCATCCATTAGCTCCACGGGAAATTTGCTATACTTAGATCTTCCATACTGGCTCAGCAGGGGGAGCCAGGTGTCCCTTGCTGGCTTGTTGGGTTAATATTTTAGATCTGATACTAAATCACCACCTCAAAGTGATTTTAGGAAGACATCAACACATATTAGTGCGTTACACTTTTATATGTGGAAGAGGGGCAAGTGCTTGCAGTATCTAAGAAATATAATAAATAATCGCGCCACGTCACATACTATATAAATACCATTTATTTGGAAGAAGAGATTATAAAACGACAAAATGAAAGATTTTCGGTGTACCTTTTTGAAATCCCTCGTGTAACTGGGCGGAGCCTGATAAGGTGGTATGCCGGGCACGTTGTCGCCAGTAGCGATGCTGGGATCGGAGACTGCGCGTTGCATTTTACGCTTCTGTGGTGGCGTCTTCTCGTCATCCGTGGTGGCAGCCGGGCGGAGATCCAGCTCGCTCTCAGGAGAGACAAAGCTAAGACGGTTGGACATAGGGAAGAGGAAGTCATCTTTGATGCTTTCTTCTGGCTGTATTAGACAAGATGGGAAATGTGAAAATGTGCACTGACACACGGACATAGAAATCGAATCTGGTCAGGCATACTACCTTGTTACAATGACAACTCTTATGACTCTTGATTATTGTGTATATTCCAAAAACAATAAACTCATGCACCAACCATTGGACTAGTACCCGTGTAAAACACATCAACCAACTTAGGTAGACAACCAGCCAAAGTGTCCGCCTTCTAATGCGGCTTCATGAACTCCAAATTTAACTTGTCTTCACTGGTGTTTGTTGGCTAGTGCTTCTACAATCACAGCACTAACATTTTCAATAGAACATTGAACAAGGTAGCTAGTTACATTAACCAAAGAGCGGACTACCCTGACCATGAACTTTGACCCACCTTGAACTCTGACTTCCATATCGGCTTATGTTGTTGCCTGAAGAGCTCATCCTTGAGTCGGCTGTACCAGCCTTCTACGTTAGTGCTCAGTGCAATTGTGGCTGAAAGAGAGATACAGCCTAATATAGAACACTACAATATAATACAACAAATTGACTGATTTGACAAGTCAACACAGAGTAACTCTAGCAGCAATCATTAAAAACAAAGTGATACAGATGTAACGATCCCGTAGTTTAGCTATTATCTCCCATTAGTAATCTCCTCTCTCCTGTACTTGGTTTTTGAGGGCGATTGAATAAACATAGCTGAATGAACAGCATTGTGATTATTTGTAGACATTTACAAGTGGTAGTAGAGCAAATCAGCCATTTTAGTGTTTAAGCTAGTAGAGCAAATCAGCCATTTTAGTGTTTAAGCACGCGATTCCTGGTTTTGTAGAGGAGACTTACTACATACTATTGCGCACAACAACCCGACAACATGGCATCATTATGCACCAAGTTGTGGTTAATACAATGCAGACATCTTTTTGAAATTTCTCGACTCTCATTCTTGGCATAACAACTCAACTGACTAAAACAATACGACAATATAATAAGTGACATTTAAAAGTTAACATTTCTAACAGAACGATAAAACAGAGGAGGCCTACTTGAGAATAAGTGTGAATAAGATTTCTCCAACTTTTCGGCTTGCTCAAACAGTTTGCGAGGGCTTTTATTGGATCCTTTGGCCATCTTGTTCCTCAGATCTTTGACCACGTGCTTATTGTCTGCTTTAAGGTAGACCACTATGGGGTAATACTGGGCGTAGTTGAGACGATCGACGGCACCAGGGGTGACATCTAGTAGACAGTGCTTGTTCTGTAACAGACGTGGATGAGATAGGGTGACAAATAGCGTTCGGGACGTGCACAGGGGGATGAATAGTCAATGGGCAACTTGATCCCTTTTTTCATTGTAAGACAGAGCTGTGAGTTAATTTGGATTTTTCAGTTCACAAAATAAGCTGCTTTTCACAACTTGCACGAATTCGCCATTATGACTGACAACCAGGAATTGTGTCCAAACTACAATGGTTCTGCATGTTTGGAACATGCATGGTTTCATGTTTACGTTGTTAAAATTGATGCTGAAACGAGGCATCGTGTCCTAAACAACAATGCACAACTGTCATTTTTACACCGCCACCACAGTGTGCATGTAGTGAATAGGACGCAAACAGGCAATAACCAGTAATGATTAGTCATTTCATTCTACCATGGGTGAACTACGTCATCTTCTTTAACTCCTCCCTAGTTGTTAACTTTAACTTTAGAACTAGTAAAACACTGGGAAAAATGACTAGCTCACACCAAGAAAAAAGATCAATTTCATGATTGGCTGGATCTAAAAGACCTACCCTGTCAATGATTTCACCAAGAACTCCCAGCCTGATGATCCCTGACTTGGATTCACCATCTTTAGAATGATCCACTTCTGTAATGACAACAGACATCAATATATGATTTGGACAGATTATTAGGACTTAAACTGACCAACGGTCAATATTTCCTAGTAAACATTTTTTCATACTGACCACTACTCAGGTAACAAATTAGGGCTTGAAATGACCAATGACAAAAATGAGGAAAATTTTCTAGGTGATGTATCGTTCCATAAATAAATAGGCTTGTGTGATATAAATAAAATTTGTATTGTAAAGTTTGTGAAATAAATATTTTTGAACGAATGAAGTAAAAATAATGATAAAAAAGAGATGAAAAAGGAGGAAACTGAAAATCAAATAAGAGGAAATTGAAACCAAAAAAGAGGAAATCCTTTTAAAAGAGGTAAATTCCAAGCCCTGTTCAATTAACTGGGAAGGCTGGAGGAATGCAGGAAATTTTGTTTAGATCAAATGACATATTACATGATCGGGAGGTTAGCAAAGACACAGGGTTCTAAAAGCAGATCCCAGAACCCAATAAGATATCTCATGAAAATGAAAATGGTATAACACTCACGCGGTGATTCATATCTGTCTGGAAGCTCACGGAGTAGTCTGTCCCTGACCACGTCGGACAATGCACCATAGATAACAACGGGGCGGATGAAGTCACCTGAAGCAGAGATGGCCAATATGAACAAAAAAATTGTAAATATACCACTCATTAGCACAACTGCTTATTATACACTGGATAAGTTCTGTCAGTCAATGTGACTGACAGGACCTAGCTTATAATGAGTCAAGACTCGAATCTACAGGTCTACTGATGGGTTGAACTTTTAACCTGTTTACGACATCCTTATGACGGATTCTGAGTTACTTCGGATGAAAAAGAGTGACCTCCACTAATTTTATGCTCAAAAAATGATTTCAATGAAATTGTCAGTCCTATAATTGATCAAGAGATGGCACTTTCCAATTTCACATTTTACTTAACATTGTGACACCAGGATCTGTTAGCATTGTCAGATGAAATAGAAATGTCAAGTTAACCTTAACCATGTATGCATGGATGGGTTGGTAAAACAAAGGTCTGACTAAGCTACGCATAGGTTGTGTATGTACGCTTTGTTTTAACCACAATAATAATGATAAATGAACAGATAGGTAATGAAAAATTTGAGGACATGAAAATGTACAATTCCTTATCACAACTTACAGGTTTTTAAGACGACTCGTTCATATGCTGAGAACTTTGTGGCTTGTTCAGCTGAAAAAAATAAATAAAACGGAGAATTTACACAGAGCTTCATTACGTACAGCAATATTTATCTTACAACACCTTGTGAGAGTGCAAACATCACACAAAATAGTGTTAGAATTGTTAAAAGAAATTAGGGAATTAATTATCACTATTAAATGCTACTAGATAAATACTAAGGAAACAAAGCAGTTATTTTTGATAAATATTAACCTTTGCATTCATTAGTATCAGTAGAATACCATGAGGTCAATAAATAACATAGTGTAACCAACACCAAATACCAACTACCAACTCAGAATACCCAAACATTAAGCCAACATTGCTACAGACCACCATATAAGACAACATGCAATTAAAACTAAGCCACTTAAACCTCATATAAAACACAAGCTAAAGTTATGCGAGACCCTAGAAAAATGTCAAAATTTAACCAACTTCAAAACGTGATATCTAAGAAATAACTGATCAGATTCAAATGAAAAATCCAGATACTATGCTTCATGTGTTCTCCAAAACGCTATCACAAATTGTAATCAAAAAGTTCCAGTTTTACACAAGAGCTATCAAAAATAAGACTAAGAGGAGATTTTTATAAATAACTAAAAAGTTATTCACAATAAAAACTGTTTGCAGGGCCCTCGCTCAACTGAGGAGAAAAGAATCAGAGTCTTCCACAGGGCTTGGAATGACCAATGACAAAAAACGCGGAAACTTTTACAGCCCAAATCATGTGCGCTACCCAGCCTTGAAATGGTCGATGTGAACCTTTCCCCGACAAAAATCGGGAGGACTAAAAAAAAACGTTACCACCATCACTAGCATGCGTCTGCGTCCTTTTAGCTCGTCCTTCCACTCCCAACCCACACATTTTTGGCTGCAGAGCCGTAGTATTTGTCGCCGCGGTTTACAATAACACGAGTCGCCATTGAAAATCCCACCACGCTTACCCAGATGCCCGGGCAATGTTGACAATTTACATTCCTCCGTAACATAAAGAGCAACTTCCGCTTTTCGAGGTGAACGTCGTCTGCAACGCCGCAGTAAGAAAGGAATTTACTGCGGAAATTTTATATCAAATCCGATTTTTTTATGCGGAAATATAATAAAATGCGCGGACAGAACATTTGAAAAAAGCGGAAATCCGCGTTTCTGCGGAAAATTCCAAGCCCTGCTTCCAGATAGTATGTTTTATACACTATTCTCCAAAGGGACTGCTGGGAATTGGTATTTAAATGTCCCGTTTTTGCACAAGGAGCTACCAAGTATAGGACTTGAAGGATATTCCCCCACCTGAGGGGAAAGGTGCCTATGCTTTCTGAGGGGGTTATTCAGTGGAGAGGATAATTCCTGCACCGTCACCTACAATTTCACCCTCCAATTACCATCCCACAACGACAATGTTTCAAGCAGCCAAGACTAACACTTTGTAGAAACGATTCTAAACTTGAGGGTGATTCTCTAATCATTGGAAGGTAATTCTTGGGGCTGATGAGGGTAATTTTGCATGACTTTTAAACTTTTTTCATTTGGGAATAGGCTGATATTTGCACCCAAAATCAAGGTATTAAAAGCATTTCTGTCATTTCATCTGGAATATTTACATCAAAAACAATTTGGTCATTTCATTAATACCATCGTTGGGCAATGAAAGAATCTGTATTGTTGCCTTAATTTTACTACAAAGTCATGGTCACAGAACTCATTTTATGGCAGATTCATATCACCGTCGTCAAAATTCGATAGGGTATCCACTTTCACAAAGTACATATTTTACTAAAAGCACACACATTGTCAATACGGTCTCGCATTACCTTATGACAGATTACAATTTATTACGTTACATGCCAGACATTTGCAAAATAATAACTCCCATCATAAAATCTATACTTTTAAAAACATATTCAGCAGTTTACTCCAATAACGTTTGGTTAAAGCTACACCTCCAGAGCCTAGAGTAGACAGGGGAGATAACAACAGAGACCAGGTCACCACACACTAGTTACAGTTCTACTTTGGCCCCGCTGCACCTGCCTCAGGTAATTTTTGATGTCAAAAACACCAACCTTAGAATCAGACCACTTAACCACAATGCAATAGGTCTAGACCCCTTTCTACCATTAACTATAAGTAAATTTCTAGGCTCATGACAAATTGGTAATCTTAATACGAAAATTGACAAAGTGTCAATTTGCTATTTCTTAATACAGAACTCAGCAAATAGGCAGAATTAAGTTATTCTTCTATGCCCCGAAAAGCCATATGGTTGTTCAAGGATATCAAAACATAGGATTTATACACACATTTTATTGACGATTACAACTTCAAAGAAAGATAAGAAAGGATTAATACCCTTCTAAGGAAAGGTGTGTTTGACATCAAAAACAGAGCACTTCAGGCCTTTAAGTAACATGAAGGTATCATGAATTTGATAGCTTTACTTCAAATATGCCATTTTTGACAACAAAATACGGAAGGAATAGTATAATTTGTACTAAATTATGTTAATTCATTCGTGAAACGTAACCAGGGTCTGTGGTTAGTAAACCTGACAGGTATGTATCCACAGATGAGAGCTGGATTACAGAACACCTATGTAGAGACAGAGCTAAAGAGACTTCAAGCTAGAATAAGTTGTCATGTAATATACCTTCAAAACCCAGAGCTGTAAAAACAAGTGACCAAGTGCCAGACTATGAACACATGACACACACACCCACACACAGCACAGGCAACTTACATTAAAAAATCATATATCTCAACACTAATTTCTCACGACAGATTCTCTTTAGCAATTTCTTTTAACTTGGTCATTTTGTATACTTCCACAGAAATATCACACAACAAAATGACAGCACAAATTCATTAACATGCTACAGCAAATGAACTCCTCTGTTCACAGAATCTTTCACAAGTAAACAGTTGCCGTAGCGACAACTTACAGAATATTACATCTTCCCAGTGGTCCTTGCCCAGGGATTTGGCACGTCTGTTGTTCTTTCTCTTGAAGAAGTTGCGACCGAGAGTTGACTTAGACGGCGTCGCATTCTCCTTCTCCTGAGCCGTTTGTTTGGCTGCTGACGCCAATTGTTCAGCTCTGGAAATAACAAGACGATACGACAGCAATCAAATAGTTGCTAGGACTCATTTGTTGTTGATGCCCCACCCCATGTCTTGTTGGCGAATTGTGTTGTAAGTAATTCCAAACTGATTCACTTATTCCAAGGGGAAACTGTCCCAAATTAGTACTTTCTCACGATTGCACAAAATTAGCCCTGGGCAAAACTCCACTTGAACAACAATCCACATAAATGTATGAAGGAACACAACATAACAAAGCATCAGCATTTTACCATTGCTAAAAATTGTCAACCAGTACCACATGCCACCTAGTGGCCATCACATGAGAACGATTAGACAGGGTTTACTATGATTAGAAAAGGGTGACTATTTTATCACAAGTTTAAGAACATTGTATTGGCAATCATATGAGAATGATTAAACAAGGATGTCAGTGAACATGACAAGTTTAAAAACATTGTATGACCGAAATGTCAAAGTTTCAATTATTAATCCATTTCAGTTTGGGGTTCGCACGTTCGGATACAGCAGCACCTCACCTAGTTTTATTGGGTATCACACCGCGTGTTGTGCCTTCGTTATTTCGGCCGATGCTGACCACCTGCCAGGCGCCCACCACACCCCCACTCAGCGTGTCTTGGACGTGAAACAGGTCTCCCGTGTGAAAACTAAGGTGACCGTTCTCCACTTGCGTGTAGTCAAAATGGGTTCGGATGTGGAAGGAGTCTCCAGGCTTTCTGGATGCTGTTAATCTCTCAAATTCTGAAGTCAACAGAGAAATGACATAAATCATCTTTTGAATGTACATTAAGTACATAATAATCAAACAAACCATATAGTCTAACAGACATCTGCCAAGAACAGTGAGTTGACAACTAATCTCTATGCAGAATGTTTACGACAAAACAATCCTATGATCATTGGAAGTGTAAATTAAGGGTGAATAAAATACTTAACAGCTTTGAAACGCCTTTCTGTCAAAACTGTTTTCAAGCACATCTTATACTAAAAAAACGAAGCAAAAATTCGAAACTGACGACAATTACCACATTTTAAAATAATATCACAAACAAAACAATAATGCAAGATGAGGTAATAGCACCGCTTTAGCAATTCTGAGGATTGCAATTGCCAAGAACCGACAGCTCTGTGAGGCTCAGCCTGGCGTAGTCCTACCTTCCTTCCTATATTGCACATCCAGGTTGACTTCATCCTCCAGATTCAACAGTAGCACGACAGCTTCCTCTCTGGTTAGTCCAGCAGTGTCTGTACCATTCACCTGGGTTAGACACATAGAAAGGGTGACAGGCTGACACAAACCCAAATTTCTGGGTCAATGATGAAGGATCTTGAATGGAAGAGCAGCGAGGTCTACACTACACACTTTAGTCAGGAATGTAAAATAGAATTATAATGTTTGTATTGAATGAAAGTAGTGTCTGTTTGTAAGTCATGAAATGAAACAAACATCTGTCTTTAAACAGAAGGGGTGGACAGAAAGACAACCTATCACAGATGTGGCACTGGGTGCTGTCCTAAGTTTACCGTCCTTTGCCTCAAAATTGCCATCTGCCACCAGGTGTCACTGAAGCTTCACCAAATGCATTTTCGAATATCAATTACACATATTCTGGAATTCATTGTTCACCCGCTAATCTTCCTGCCTATAAGAAGTACATATGGCACCGCACCTCAGTGCTGTTCCCGATCTAGACAAGACACGTACCCTGAGCAGTTCATCTCCCACACGAAGACCTTGCAGTTCAGCAGGACTACCTGGCTGCACGGCCGACACAAAGATGCCAACCGTGTTTCCTCCGGACAGCCGAATGCCTACACCCCCTTCTTTTCTGAACGTGATGTAGCGAACCTCTCCACTGCGAGTGAGAACAAACATCAAGGAACAGCGGTCTTTATATAACTTTACATTTAGTTCTATTTGTTCACATACGTACTCAGCACTGACAAAAATATTTAACAAAAAAAAAACATGCGTGCACAACAATACTATGAATCCTTGTGAAGTTCACACTGCCATCTGTTGGTCATATACCTAATGATTAAGAGTCTAAAAAGATTCATGTCCCGACTGGGCTCAAACCTGTAACTTTATGTAGTGCATACACACTCTATCGTCCACTGAGGTATTGGGAACACTGGTTGATAACAGAAATCTTATCGGACTTGGCTGAGCACATCTCACAAAAAAATCTTGAGTGAACATTAATACGCCATTTTTTATATTCATCAGATCAAACAGCATCTGCATGCCATGCAAAAAGTCGAAACTTTGGGCATGCAGGAACAGGAATCTCTCTTGTCTTGAAGTCATAACGTAACACTATGTGACCAAAGGCATATAAGAGACTAATGCTAGGTAAGAGTGGATATCATAAAACCAGCACATTCATAAACAATAAAACTAACTTTATAAAAAATTCAGTGGCGTAAACAGCAAATCTTGAACAGAAGATTTTCAAATTGAATAAAAAGATGAATATAATCATAACACAACAGCCTTTGCACCATCAAACAAGATGGCCATAGAATGCATTAATTGCATAAATCTATGTCGGGTAAGCAACAACACATGAACACTGTCTTAAATCTAGAGAGACTGAAGTCAAGCAGGATTGCATGGCCCTTACCAAGGTGGTTTGACACGTTGTTGTGATCTAAGCCATCGCCTTGGAAATAGAAAAGTCAACTCCAGAGTAAGAAAAAAGGTGAACAAAAGGCGATGTATTAATGTTGCTATCCACCAGCACCACAGCTTCCCTGTTATGGGGAGTTTCAGTCAGTGGGAAAGTGCAACTCCTTGAGTTAAACACCTCTCAAAATAGGTGGATTAAACTGTAGAGATGCGCAACTCCCCCTGCACTGTGAAAGGCGAACTTCCACTGCAGTATAATCGCTAGATGTCGCAACATGCAACACACGTATTCAATACAGAGTGCAAATCAATTACGCCATCTGGTGTTGAATATCAAGGGCAAACGGTAACTTCGATGTCACTATCAGAGGAGTTAGTGGGAAAGGTAAGGGAAGCTGCGCTGGACCGTTGTTTTGTTGATGGAAAAGCAACACTTGTCACTTCTTAAAGCTGCCACAAACCACATACTGTCAAATAGACAAACTTTGGATTCAAACCACTTACTGATACAAAACTGGTCTTACTCAAATTAAAAGTAATGTCTGGACTGCAAGACACTATTTCGCCTATAATGATGCGAAGGATCAAGTTAAAAATTATTACACGTGGTTTCAAGAAATAATCTGCCGACGCTTCCTTCCAAGCCGTGAAATCACTTCTAATCTGATTAAGAAGCAATTTGATACTTATACTGTAATGGTAAGTAGTCTAAATCAAAAGGTAGTTTTTAACAGAGGAGTTCACAGCTGGTTTACCTTTAACAATATCATTATTTACAGTGAGACAGGAGAAGAGTGACTGTAAAACTGGCTGATGATTACCTGTAGTCCATGTGTTTACGGGACATGCCGGTGTCTTGTTGATCCTGTTTACCATAGTAGTTAACAGGTGGGGACATCTGTTGGCCAGAAGAACCTAAGGATAGAGAAAGTGTTAATTTGTTGAGGGGAATACAGTTTAATAAATGTCCTTTTACACTGAATATTTTAGGATTGAGGAAAAGGATTATATTTTAATCTTATCACTTAAAGCCGAAACAACGAAAATACACAACTTCAACAGATAACACACACATGAAGTTGAAAGTTAACGAGTAAATGAGATGTATATATGGCGTACACACATCAAGTGTGTAGGGATTCTCACTGCCAAACTCCATCATTATATGTCTGGATCAATAAAAAGTAATCAAATGCAAGTTTATTATTTTGTTGATACGAGACTTTAATCAGATTACAATCACTAAGGCTATCGTTGCTCCACTTCTGATGGAGACCGAGTAAGCTTTGAAGACATCTTGGTCATTTTCCATCTGCAGATCTCACTGAAGTTTTGAGAGAGTATGCAGCTTGAACAGGAAGTGGGACAAAAATTGCCTCATAGATACCATGACAGATACTTTCTTGCCCAGTGAAAAAATCCTTCACGATTCACCAGGCTCATTGGGTCATCTGCTAACATCGGTTTCTGTAGCGTGAGCAGATGAGAATCTTCCAAATCCCCCCTGAACAAGATTCTAGTACATCGCAGTATAGGTGGCAGAAATGGTACTCGTTCATACAGTCAAATCGGCTAGAGCAACGCAGGTTAAGTGCTTCAGTCAAGAGCTCTACATAACCACAGCAACCAGGGTTTGTACCCAAGGCCAGAGAATGAATCTACAAAGTTTCAGTTGGGAATCCACTGGACTCACCAATGAGCCCAGTTACATTCAAAATAAAAGTAGGCGACTTGAGGGTAGAGCGGTCAGAACGACCGTGTCTTGTGACACACTTACGCATCGGCTCGGTATTGGGTAGAGGTGGCCGTGGGGGAGCATTGTCGAGTGGTGACCTGGGCTGATCAGCAGACGGTGAATAACCCTTGTCCAGGTGATCAAATGCCAGTGGTAGTGCAGGTCTGTGGCGAGGTGGAGACGGTGATCGGTTTTTGAGCAGGTTGACGTTATTCTCCTGCTTGTGTAAGACATCTGGGGTCCTAGACTTGGTAGGGGTGAACTCTGTAAATATAACAAACATGTCAGGTTTCATTGTTATCAGCTCCAGTCTTATCCATACATGTATTCTGACAAGGTGTTGTATCATGTTTGAGAAGTTCTGAGTCATGTTGAAAAGGTCTGAGCCGTATTTAAAACCATGAGCAGAGTTTGTGAAAAACTTGATTTTTTTTGCTTTTACGATATAAACAATTTAAACAGTATAATTGAAGAACGTTACTTATTTTTATTATCTTGTCGTAAAATCATAGTGGCCTTCCTCCCCAAGTGAATATAAGTTCTTTCCTGCCAAATACAATTCAATGCACAAACTCAGAATACAACTAGATATTTTTAATTTATACCGACGTATGAAAATTTCTACAAGTTCTCCATGAGCTAAAATTTCTTTTACACCATTTATGAGTTATCGTGCATGGAAGCTTTATTTTCCTGACTTCCAAGATGAGTATTCACTGACCTATCATTACCCAATGACCGATTTATAAAGACAACACTGATCACTCAACAGCGACTTACCCCCCTCCTTCAGCTGACTCGCCTGACGACTGTGACGACCAACTTTTCCCTGACCTTTCACGACCGTCATGTGAAGTTTATCCTTTGCCTTGTCGACTATTTTCTTTGCTTCAGTAAGTGACAGCTGATCTGTTGACGTATTGTTGAGCTGTTAAAAACAATGTATAATGAGCTAGTGTACAACACAACACACAAATGCTAACAGAATAATACAACACTAAACTCCTGACGAATTTGAGATTGGGTGTAATATGCCAGCAAATTCTTTTCAATACACATCTCATCATGCTAAGCTAGCTTTCACACAGCTCTTGAAGACCCATGCTGTGCCAATTAGGTCACTTCAAAAATGTAATTATGTCACCTCAAACTATTGTAAATAACTTTGAGGCCAATAGTGCAGTACAATCAATCAGTGAATGATACTCGGTCCATAGAACGTCTAGTGTTAAGTTGGAGATGCAAATACGCCCTATCAAAAACGGTAATAAGTGTAGGATTACAAAACACAACCAAAGATGGCGCTGCAGTGGCTTTAACAGACTTCGCCGTGTCCTCAAATTTTGAGGTATAAAATGAATTCTAACAGCAAAGGTTGTATATGTCCTACGGTAAACTGTACAACTCATACTTAAAAGGAGGTTTAATATAAGCAGTAACATATGCATTCTACGGAGGTATATCGGTGCATGTAGTTACATCATTTCATGAATAAGCCGGGCTCCCCAATTTCTCAGACCACCGCATGTAAAAGAAATGGCACATGCAATGTATTACTGGCTGATTGGTACAAACCTTCACTATTGAATCCCCCTCCTTTAACCCACCGTCTTGAGCAGCCAAGCTGTTGCCAATTATTTCTTTGATGTAAAGTTTATAACCCAACACAATACCAAATTCTGAAAAGAAAACATTGAAATTTCTTAATATGAATGAGCAACTTTAAAAAAAAACTCGTTTTGTTTCACCACAAACACATACGTTCACGCAAAACAGTCTTTATGGCAAAAACACCTTGCAACATAATATAACAGCAGGAGTAACACCATATGCAATCAATAAAGTGTACATTCAACTTGCCAAAACCACAAGACATAATTAGCAACAGGAATCATGGTTAATGCAAGAAGCAATGAAGCATACCATCTTTTTTACTTTTCTTGGTCAACGTCACTTTGGTTGGGTTGGGGTCTGGCTCACTTCCTGCGGGAACGATGATTTTTCGGCGAATAACCTAAACAAACACGAGAACAGAGTGTAGATAGAATTTCGCAGGTGACCCATGACCTCACGACTTACAACCCATCGTCTAATGTCGAAAAGCAGTAACAGCCGTGGGTATCTATAGCCACTTCCCAGAACACAACACCCTCTATTGTTCTGCTGTATCAACCCCCCCCCACAGTGGTGTGCGTCTGCACGGCACTTGCTCAGAAGTTGATCACAGCCCCTGTCCTAACCACTAGTTTACCTTTAGCTGGCCATTTTTAATTCAAATGCCAATTAACTGTTATTTATTAATGCATAGTGAGGTGCAATGCAGACATGAAAAAATTGAAAAGTCGAGTGAGAAGCAATCAATAACTCTTTACTCGTCTGACTTGGTTCAAAAGTGTGTTAGCAACATTACCCTTAGAAAACTAGGTCAACCATACAATGCATTTTTCTGTCTCAGAGAAAGAGGAGAGTTGAATTCAGGATACAATGATTAGGTGCATTAACACTGATATACATACATACATACATACATACATACATACATACATACATACATACATATGCATACATATACATACATACATAATTATATAACATACATATACACACATATACATATATACATACATACATACATACATATACACACATATACATACATACATACATAACATACATATACACACATACACATACATACATACATACATATACATACATACAGATACATACATATACATACATACACATACATACATACATACATACATATACAATTGTATGTATAGTAAGCACACTTTCAATGACAGGAGCATCAACTGACCTTTTAACGGATATTGAGACACTATGTGTACAAAAAATTGTGTGAAACCGGCTAGCAATTTCAGACAAATCGACGGACTCTACCCAACTAAACTGTGCCGTCGAATTCATGTTGTGTAGTGGATTTAGAAACAACTTACAAAATTGAAAGCTGTGAACATATCAACTACATAATGAATCAAGTAAAGTTGTTGATCTCCTTTGCCCGTTTATCGAACACATGATTCACTTTTGCCACTTGTTGGATTAACTATTTTATATCCCACAAATGTATGATCTGCAATGCAACACCGTTGACGCATAAAATCTCACCTGTTTCAGGCAAAAACAATTGCCAAATTAGACCTTTTTCCAAAGGCTTCAAATATTGTTGTGAATGCCCATATTTTTTCGAAACATTGGCTGGTGGTAGATGTGGTCCGGTCGCCCATTCCACGACAATGACTCAAGTTCATTTTTTGACTTAAGTCTAAGATTTGTCTCAACTTCAAAACTTTGTAATTTCCACATGCGGCAAGTTAGTCAAAATTAAGACAAAACTTAAGTCGAAGACAAACTTTCTTGAAACAGACTTGAGACAACTTAAAGTTTAATCTTAAAATTGACTGAAATTTAAAATTTGTCTGGGCTAAATCAGTTTTCTTGAAACGGGCCCCAAAACGTTAAACTAATAACCGATTGTTAGGAGCTACTTAATATATTTTCTGAAAAAAATGTAAAATTAATTTTTACTCGTCTGCCACACTGTGTCCTAATTAATTTGGCAAGATTTTACTGTAAAAAAGTTCATATAAAGCTGCGTCCTAAGGAAATAATACTTCCAAAGGAAAGGGAACAGTATCAGGCTGTAATCAGTGCAACGGGCCCAGCCCTCTTGAGTGACCAGCACAGGTCTGTGTGCCAGACCGCCAACAATTATAATTCTTTTATGTCAGGCTGTCAACTAACATCATTTGGCATAGAAAAAACATCATACAAACATGCTGGCACTTCTTGGACCCAGTGACAAAATGACGTTACATAACTGTCAACACAACGTTATGCCGACTACTCACCAAGTGTACAGTGTCGCCCCCTCCCTTCAGTGTCGAGATGGCCGTGGTGTAGTCCACGTTCTCCAGTGAATAGCCATTCACACTTAGCACTCGGTCATTAATTCTGCCAAACGACAACAAAATAGCAATTGAAAATGCTCAGCACGCAACAGATAAAATCCTAGCCCAAGTAAAAGCATTTAACCCAATTAAGCGTAATACCTAAACCTTTATACAACATTTCTGGTTACAGGTGTTCCAATACAAAAACAATTTGTTCGTTTTAAATACAAGAGCAATTACGTAAAGAAAATGAATTTCAGATATACGTTTCAAAGCAGCACTTACTGTAGCTTTCCCTCAGCAGGCCCAGCTTTGAGAACATCAGATATAGCTATGGATGGGTCACCATTAGCGAAGTGGGGGTTGTCACGGCCACCGCTGACTGCTATCCCGAAGCCAAAGCCGGGCATTTTCGTCAAGGCAACATTGTGCGTCTCCCAGATGACCCGCTCCCCAATCTGAAACAATTCATCAGGAAGCTGTGAATTAACATGTTTTGTTTGTTTCTTTCATATGCTGGCTAAAACAAAAGCGTTTTTGACTGTGTTCTGGTTGGTAATGAAAATGCCAAGGTATGGAAATGGTTGTTATGGCCACCTTGATGTTGACAGATGAGATAACCCAAAACTGCTGGAGTTTTCTTGCGTGCTTTTGAAGCGAAATCACTTCCACATGCGTAGAGATAGAGTGCCTCTATTTATTGTATTAATGAGTACATTACAGAGTGAACATAGCCTCGCTTTAAAAACGAAAAGGGCAGTGAAAAACAAAACTTATTGGCAAAAATTACCCTTTGTGGGCTGGCTAAAATATTTGCACTTTCACTGTTGAAAACTGCTAGTCTTCTCACCACTCCTGTGAACCTATTAAATGCCTGACAAAATATCTAACAATACACTGATAGCTCTATCTTTTGGAAGAAACTTTCATTTCTTCAAGGCCCATGAACAAAATTGTAGCAATCTAAAGTTTTGTTACATCTATAAATAAAGGTACACTTCTCCCAGCTGAAATTGCCCGTGTTATTAAGATTGTTTTTTAGCAGACAATACCTTTTCAGTAGACTGAGTTGATTATTTACAACAGTTGGTTATCGGTCGATATTAGGATGTTTACTTGACTGTTGATCTAATATTTCACGTGACATGGCGCTATGCACACAGCTCAATCTGACATAGCATACGACCAGACAACGATCTCAAACCACCACCCGTTTTTGAAGCAGAGCTACTACCGCGGGATCATCTTGCGTGAGATCAGTTTGCACCACATTAGTTACTCAAATGAACACAAGGGGGTGTCAAGGACGTAGCAATATTCTCACACAGCTGTCCTCACTATCACACCACTTAACTCATTACTAATACATTTCCGTATGTGTAAATTACATAGCACCACTTAACACATTGCTTGAGATATTGTGCATATGAATTCTAGATAGCTAAGCAGTAGCACTATACTTTTAGACACCTAACAAGGCCCTAGAAGGCTCCGTAAATGAGAGCCGACGAGGAGCATAGTGCCCCGTGAAAATTTCCCGTGTTGAAATTGCCTTCTTGGAAATAAAATACAAGAGGCCCTACACGTTATCTCACTGAGACATTATTAAGCAGCACAGATCAGTTGGGTCACCACAACGGTGCTCAAAATGAACATGGGACTCCTTTCCATACTCCAACACATTAGAGTACAACACAGGCAAAACTAAATAACAAGACAGGTGTTTCAAGGATTGCTTACTTATGACTAAGGAGATTTCAATGTATGCATAAACTGACAAGACACATACTGATGTAAACAAGGAATGAGTTGAAACCATGCCAGCACTCCCTTTCATCTTGTCCTTGACACTCTAAAGGCGATTTTTTTTTCTGCATAACCTCCGAAAAAAATTACGAAGAGATCGATTTGTCTCACAAGACGAAATCCATATGACGAGACTGATGTCATGAATTTAGCTGCTTAGAACAATAATTCTGTCATCCAACTTTTACGGCAGAGGGTATTTTGTGCCTTTGAACTATAATAACTTCTGTCCTTCTGGTAGGACAACTTTGCCCAATCTTGCCATCAATACACCATAACTGTGTTATGGCTGGCGATGGAACTTTCATAGTACAAATGTTAAGCGCCACCTATGAGTAACAATTTATAAGGATGAACAGCTAAAGAGGAATTTTACAACAATTTTTTAATTCTTAGTAATAATGCTGCTTTAAAATTACCACTGTTGTACTGTGACTTACAAAAATGTCAACAGTATGATGTATTCAATGCTGAAAGAATTTATCTTTCATCTATGTCAGACTTGGTTCATCTTATCTTTAGAACAAGGAGATTAGATCTAGTGGAAATTGCTTTCAAGATTTCAATGCCATTCATGAAGACTGGACAGACATTTCATTCAACTGGTCTGTGGTTCTTCTTCAATGTATTAACATTCAGTGAAGCGTGCCTGGTTCAATAGCTGAGCTTAAACTAGTACAGGCCTAAGCTTATTTTTAATACCATTTAATAGGCAGAAAAATTGTCCGTTCAATCATCCAACTAGAGAAAACCATTGTGCACCTAGTCTACAGACAGACTCCATACAGGAATTTTGAATAGGCACAGTACTTAACTCTGCATGATGCCCAAGTCGACTCTGAAAACTAACAATAATTCAATTTCCCTTTCATCAATGGACACACTGCTTTCTAACATAAAAGGATAAGACATAACTATCTGTAGCTGTGGTACAAAGGTGTGCGCTTTGAGTTAGTTACACATAGGTACAACCAAGGACTAGCATGACTGCTGTTGCCATTTAGCCGGCATCATGTGAGTCAAACTGCCCTGACGGGGCAGCACTAAGACAACCCGGAACAACATATAAGCTGTTGCCATTAAGCCAGCTTCATACCCTAGAAGTCAATGACGCTGCTGCCATGCAGCCAGTGTTTCATCTCCGCAAGAAGAACAACACCACCACCTTCCAACCAGGCCCTGCCGCTCATCCACGTCCACACCAACCACAGCAAGGACAGAGGGCGAGATCGACCAATCTTGCAAAGCTGTCCGAGGGCTTCGCCCCCCCATCTACTCTACTAGTACTAGTCACACATAGGTGAATGATTATCTAAGCCATCTACAGCTTGCCTGGCCCGTATTAATCAGCACCACAGAGTAATGGTAAATAAAACGCCTAATCCAGAGATCAACGGATTTAGCACCCACATCCACTAATAAGCAACCAGGTGTGAGCCTTTCATTCACCCGCATGTAATCCATACATCTGGGCTAGTGCCAGTATATCAATCCTTGATCTGGGGCACCATGAAATGTAGAAGCCGCCTAATGACATACACAAAGTTGTACCTGAACAGAATCATCTGAACCTGCAATAGATGCACTGTCCTCTTCCTCTAGTCTCATACTAGCGCAGCACCTCAGCTCTACATCTAGAGCCACTGCAACATAAACCTGTCCATGTTAACTGTGTGGAGTCAATCCTTCAATTGGAGCCAATATGTTATATTGCCAAATAAATACCAGTCTATATTTGAACAACAGCACACAACAAGCTATTCAAACACCTGCATTATACCACATACCACAGTTATTTTAGTCTAATGTTTGATAATAACATGATCAATAGGTTCTTGTTTCCGATTTGCAACATAAAATGTTATATTCTGATCATAAGAAACCTGGGCAAGCTAGCTAAGCTATTAATTAAACTAAAGAAATAAAAATCGAGTGAAAAAATCGACTGAGTATTTCAACTTCAACCAACAATTTTGTTGAATTTTGCTCAATTCAAAAACACTAAGCATGAGACTGGAGCTATACGACAATATTGCACGCTGAAAAGAGCTTCCGGTTCATTGCCTCGATGTACTGAATAATCTACAGAGACTGTCTTCTTGCCATGTGAGAAACACATTGAAGTGCAAGTGAGTGTTTTTCTTTCCTGATGAAAGAACAAACACATGGATTGTCTGCAAAAATGTCTAAGCATAATGAATCAATGAGCTGTCATATTGACCAAGGTATATTCCTTTATACAAGCTAATTTCAATGGACAAATTAGAGTGCTCGCCAGGACATCAGGGGAATTCACAGGATACAATCTATAGGTAAATGAGTGGAATACTATTACAAGTGGACAGAGAATAAACATCGATATAATGTTCTTTCATGCCAGATTGTTTTATATCAAACTGAACATACGTCCAACATAGAAAATTCTAACAGAAGAAGACTGTGTGCCAAGACTGGATGATATAAGTAATATACCAAAGCCAAACCACATTAATACCATAAACAATCGAATTAACGCCCACAATCATGTAAAGCCAACCAGGCAACCCCTTACTTTTGCTCACTTTCTATTTCTGAGAAATTTCACTTAAGCGCCGACTGCTCAAGCTAGCGGCCCTCTTTATTTGGTTCACCACACTGATTTTTAAGCAAAATAAAGTAAGGTTTCATATAAGCCAGAACATCACATTCTGTTAGTGGCTATGCCAAATGCATTAAACCATGACTGTGAATTTGAAACAGACAGTTACCTAGACTACTTGTCAGCTGTAGACTCACAAGCTACATAACAACAAATTAATTTTTCAAAAGACCCTGTCTTTCCTCGCAATTTTAGGAACCATATCCCGGTCTTCTTTACTAAAGTGAAAGGCAGGTGACATCTTTGAGGGTGACCTATATTTCCATACGGTTAAAATTCTTCAATTTGGAACAAAATAATTGCTAAAATTATTGAATTTTTAATTTTCAGAATATAAATCGGTAAATAAAACAACAAGAATGGATCAACTGAAATTTGAAATTTTCGGAGGTAACAACTTCCTTTATCAACAAAAACAGAAATAAAGTAAAATCAAACACAAAATGACAATTGACATATAAGATACGGTGTAATGAAAATGATACATTTTTGCATAAAAAATTCAATGACATATTTTAAGAAGTTTTTATGTTCAATCCATGAGGTTCTATTGTGTTCAGTTTGTCTATCCAATATTGTTCTCTTTTAAGTCTGTGAGGGGTACTGGGGTGTTGGAGTTTTTCTATTATTTGTACAGAAAGATCTTGAATATTATGGTTTTTGGAATTGAAATGATTACCTATAGTATCAGAAATGTTTTTGTGTATTATGTTAAATCTAATGTTCAGAGGCGCACTACATAGTTGCAAATGTTCAATTGTTCAAGATGCAAGCTGCAAACAAAAGGAGGAGTTTGTGCTTAATGTATCCACCTTTGCACCTTCCAAGATTTTGAAGACATTCACATGTCAGTTCTAGAATTGCGGCAGGTATTTTTCACTATGTATTTTCTCCTTTCTCAAGTTGCAAACTAAAGTTACCCCAATACACATAATTATTAGACAGGGCAGATTCAACTTGTCAACAATAGCCTTGCAGACAAATTCGTTGAATTTCAGGTTTGTCAACTTCAATTATTTTAAAGGTCATATAGATGGCGAGGATGACTGTCTAAATGAGGTAAAGCACCCATATTTAGGCACGCATGTTACGTGGTTTACATCAAGCTATGAAATTTCGGATTTCAGCACATCTCTGAGTTAAGTGCCAACCTCTGATTCCCAAAGTGCCTAGTAAGTTAACTCAAATATTCAGGGTATGCACACTTATTCATGCCTTCATTCCTAAACCAGACTATGATATTCACCTAATTTCCCCTTTTCCAACAGTGAACTTTTCATATTGGCGATGTCTAGAGTAATGAGAGTGTGAAAGTGACTGCAATTAATCCCCACTCAGTTTCAGTGGACAAAAATTTAATTAATACGTTCCGCCATTCCTTAAGCCTTATTCATCTTATTTTCCACTCAATAGTGGACTTTTCATGTAGGTGCCCTCTAGAGTAACGAGAGCGTGAAACTGACTGTGCTTAAGATTTGATCCTGACTCAGATTCGGTAAACAGAAATTCCATTACTACATAGTGGTTCATTAATTTAAAAACAGAGGAATAAATCCCAATGTCGATCCCTCCCATTGCTTGATTAGATTAACCTCACTAATTTATTTTAACTTTTTTACATCGGCTGGGATCGAAATTCTTCTGCTTTATCAGCTGCAGCCACTGATAATCAGGACACATATTCTTTGCAGGGAAAATGGGAAATTTATATGGAACGTGATGTCCTTACGTCTGATATTTCAAGAACTTTGCCTTCTAGCATAAGCCATATTAGTACACCTCATTACACAACAGTGGAAATTTGCCGGAATTATGATAACAGGAAAAATGTTAAAACCCAGTGGGCTAAAATCTCCCGTCTGCATTGCATGGGATTTATAGGTGGCCATGAACGGCTGTCCACCAAAGACCTGATCCAAGTGCCATTAGGCGGAATAGTGCATTTCAATATGACACAATATATAAAGGTAAATAAAACAACGAGAATGGATCAACTCAAATTTTCGGATATAATAACATCCTTCGTCAACAGAAACAGAACTAAAGACTTGTTTAATAAGACACAACTATTTCAAAAATCTGCGATCAAACACAACAGACAAACATCACTTCCTCTCTTACAGCTAATCTGCATGATAACTAAACTATGTAATCGCTGGTTTAACTGCATATCTAATCACTGTTTTTAATCACTTTTCTTGAGAAGTTTTAATCAATACTCTGATGGCTACTTACCCAAGATACCAATCCTTTCCCTTCATTAATAAACAATTAATAATTGCTAAACTGCCATTAGTTAAACAAGCAGTAAGTTGGTTCACTTTAAGGTGAAGTATGCAAAGCATCCGTCTCAGCAGGTGGTCTCTAATTTCCCTCACTATTTGCCAATTAATATTAACAGTAACCTTAGCTGGCAACCAAATTAGAATTGAAGTTGAGACATTTCCTATCAAAATCACTATGTTGAAATGTCAATCAACTTGGGTAATACCGTATTGCTCCTGGGGGTCAAACTAGAGACTAGGTAGCCAACATATGTGTTAAGTAGTTTAGAACTATATCCACAATTCTGTATATTTAGCCAAATCTCTATAGAAAATTAGCTCTGTAAAAGTTAATATTCTCTGAAAGTAGGAAGCCCATACTCTATGTTTTTTTAACTTACAGTAATACCAATCTATTATAAATTGGATCATATAATTAATGTGCCTTTTTATCAAATTTACATTAATAGTGAAACAATGATACCATTGACAAGAAGAAATTCAAATTGATATAAATAATTATTCAAGAAGATATATCAAAAATGCTGTTATAGTTTTCTAAAACATCGTTTGGTTGTCCTTCATAAAAACCATAAAAATCCTAGTTTTTGATAGTCCATCAGGCTAAATTGGGACATTTTAAAAACAATTAACCAAGATTGTTAGTGAGAACAGCAGATAACGTTATAGTACTTGAAAGTCTGAAATGAATACAATCAACAATCAGCTATTTCTGAGACATGACAAAACAAAGTTAGCCAACAGTGGACATTTTGCTAGGGACCTATATAACCTTTATCAGATGATCAAGTTATGTTGAGTACCCAAAGGCAAAACACATGGGCCATCATGGAAACCATTAGTCCAACAATGTGTTGGTAAACACCACATCATCTCTTATGACTGGGACCTACCTCTGTCCAGCTATCATTGTAAACATTGGTATTCTTAGGATACTCCAAGCTGGACAAGCTGCCTGACTGGTGATACATGGTGGCAGTCCACTGCCCTACACACACACACTGAGAGCCTTGTTATACGATGGGTCATAAATCCCACATCACTGATATAGAAGGTCAACAGAAACAGCTTTGATCCACAGCTAGGCCAGTGGTTGTAACTCCAGGTTATCACTAACAATAGCTATAGTAAGAGATAGCAGCCACTCAGATATCCCTAAGTCAATTTGTGTGACCAAGTTGAACTTTCACAGTACACTGGGTTCCAGATTTGACCTTCTCCTTTCTTAGGGGGCACAGCTACTAACAAAGGGTGTGACAGTGTTGGGACACTGCTTACATAACACGCCTTTCACAGCAAAACTCCAAGTTTACACACACTCCTCAATGAGTGTTACACCACAACTGACAATGTGGGTCACGTCAATACAATACATTTGTACTGATCCCTCCTCTGACGAAGCATTCACGGTCCGAACAAAACCGTCTTACTCCATTCCTTCACTAGCCCATTTCCGGGTATCAGAATAAAAGTAAAAGTTCCTTGATCACGAGTCAAATTAATTACAAAATGGAAATTGGTATGCATTCACTTGAACAGTACAGGTAGCTTGGAATCAGTTGATCTGTCAGGTCGCCACGCCTCTTTGACCTAATTCACTGGTACACCCCAATGACCACTTAACTCATTCAGGTGGAGATAAACGCTGTTGGTTTATCACCTCCAAGGCATCTAATGGGAAGTTTACTTAGAATGAATTTATTATCTGTGATAAATCAACCACTTGGTAATTTATAAAACCACTCAATAAGGGGTATGCGCTGGCATGCATAATTTATACACACTGCTGAGACATCAGGGATTACTGGCTTCCCTACCTTCATTGTACACAAGCACGCGTACACATACACACACACACATACATACACGCATACATACATATACATACATACAGGATATGCAGACAGAAGCTTATGGGGTCACCTACAGTCATACATAAAACCTGACGAAGGTGACGATTTATAGGGATATGCAGACAGAAGCTTATGGGGTCATCTACAGTCATGCATAAAACCTGACGATTTATAAGGATAAATCCAAGGACAAGACTAGCAACCTTTCAATCACCAATAACACTGCTATTTGTCTAAATTCTACACATTCACAAGTTAGCCAGTGTACTAAAAACCTGCTATCTGGCTATATTGTTGCTTGGCTAAATCGCTAGATTAGCCAGCCCGACAGTCATAGACAAGGTCTGGCTTAATTGAAGAATCCTTCGATTTTTTGCAATTTAAAGTCTTCAATTAAAGCAAATATTCAGAAATCTCTTGCTGAGTGTAACAAACACTCCTAGCTGTCAAAAGCATTGGCACAGTCCACCAGCACCCTGAACAGTCTCACACAAAATCATCAGAATAGAGAGAGTATAACCCGTTTTTCTGGGTCTTTTAGTACTGTAATGCCCTCCCGGTCTTATATGCCATTGGAAGCCCTAAATAGATGTCAGTGTTTTCCATTGGATCGAACATACCTCCCAGAACAAGAGATGTGGACTTGGGTATAATTTGTCACACAGCTGGGACCGAGAGTTACCAAAGATTTCCGACCATCTCCAACAGATGTCACACAGGCTTGATCAAGACAACAGTGGCAGACGAAACATTACTGATTATTTTGAAGCAAATCCAGCATAGATTCATAATTTTCCCTGCTTTGGTATAACACTGCATCATCTAACATTGACCGAGAGAGTGCCAGTTATTTTGTCTGATGTACACTCGTGCCAAGTTTCAATTCACCAAGTCTGACACTACTTACAAGTGAGTACTGTAAAATCTCACCAATTTAGAACACAATATGGCAAACAGGTAAAATTTCATCTTCCCATAGGCACACAAAAGATATGTAGGACCAAATTAATACTTCAACATGTCCCAAATTCCGGACATAAGCAACCATCAGACAATATTTTTAAAAGTGTGGAGATTCACCACCACCTTAGAAGCCCTTCCAAACTTTTTCCCGAAGTGTTGGAATGTTTGGCGAACAAAATTACAAATTGAATGGTTTTCGGAAAAAAAGCCAATGAGATTAAGTGGGAATCGCAGGTCAATGTTACTGATTCACCCATATGATGGAGAGAAGTGTATACCTCTCCCTTTAATTTTACTTGTGACACAAGCTTTAAATGGTTCCTTCCAAATATGGTTCCTTCATAACATTGTGGCAACAAATATATTTCTTGTCAGAATTGGTTTCAAGCAATCAGATCTCTGAACATTTTGTAAAAAAAGCCATACAATATGACCATCTATAATGCGTCCAATGATTTCTGGTCAGCAATCAGTCATTGGTTATCTGCTTAAACACAATCTTTATGTATTCTGTGGTCTACACATGTTTTCATTGGCAAATCACAAATGACAAATTAAAGGTTCCGGTGCTATAAATTTAGGTTTTCAGTATATTTTTTAGTCCTGCAGAGAATTTAATACTTGAATAGAAAATGTATGTCCTCGAATTTTTTTCCGCTTTGGCTTTTCATATTCCCAGCATATTTGAAGGCCTTCATGTCGTTGATTTCTCTTGATTTTGTAAAAGATGTGGTCTGATGAGAAGACCCACTTGCAAACCTGTGACAACTGACAGTACATCAGTCGCCAGTGCATTAACATCAGTGCTCATTGCTGACGACACTGAGATCTGAGACAGGCACATCGAGCCATTTGTTCCATCTCCAGACCGAACTGTATTCGCTGGCTTCTAACACGCGAATAATAACTTATAGAACAACATAAAACTTAGAGCATAAAACTTATCTGTACTAGTGCCGTTACAGCGATAGTTTTGAATTAGGTCAGTAGGGTAAGATGGAAATCGTGGAATATGACAAGAATCACACGAGCGCTCGCCAATTGCAGAAATTTATGTGGAATGAAATTGCGTATTTTTTACCGCGAAGCTGTTTCTCGAGAAAGCACACCTTCTAAAGCATCGTAGTATAAACAGCAGCTCTGGCACTCAACTTTATATCACCAGGATCTAATGCGGACAAAAAACAAGTCATCAAAAACATTTCCTAGAAAAACAACTCCTCAGCAACTTCCACTGTTTCATAAGCACACATATTTTGTTTCATATGCGGAGAATTATGTTATCAAATATACCTTCGGTCCACGCAACTCTGGTTTAAATAAAGATACTCACAAGTTTTCTATACAAAACATTGTTGCGGGGTCCTGTGACTGCAATGCATGGCCTGGCCGTCATAGTTTGCCAGGTACTAAGCCGTAGCTTAGTTGTTGACCCGGTAAGCGTAAAAAGTCCAGGTTAATGTCTGAACCCATAACACACACCAAAAAAACCGTATCCACACACCCAGTAGTCGGGAATTTTAATGACATTTCACCATACAGGCAGGCGTTCTTTCACCTGACTAGACAAATCCAAAGTAACAGTGCCTCTTTGATCGTATTTCCACTGGTGCTATGTCTCGTAAGCTCACGCTGACTAAGTGTGCTTCTGATCAAGCTGTAAGGAATGTGAACATACTCCATTTCCACATCTCACTGTGAGACTCACTTAGATTTAAGGAAGGGACACTAAGAATTTATGTCCATGAATTGGAAGGATTATTTCAAGGCGTTAGTAGTATTGATTTTATAAACTCCAGGCATAACACTGACGTTTGACCTAATCAAAAAAAACACACAAACATGTCTGTGGAAATCAGTTATCTTTGAATGTATTTTCTAGTTCACGGTGAAATGAAGTCCACAATTGGGACAGGCAGTGCTGTTAGCAAAATCTACAGGCATAGGAAACATGGTTACAAGTCAAAACATAATTAGTGTGTGGTATTTCGTCACCAATTTAGCACACAGTATGACAATTCACTCATTTCACACAAAAATAATTGCCAAAATTGTGTAATTTTTCTGTTTTTCAAAGGTTGTTTACTTTGCTGCAATTATTAAAAACTTAAACGTTTTATATCTGCACACTACCAAAGTTGCAACAGACTGAAATTTCCTTAATATTCGTTTTTAAGAAATTTGATAAAATTAAAAATTTACTTGTCTGCCATACTGTGTGTTAAATACATAAAGAATTACCACATTGCAGACAAGTGTAAACTCACTTCCACAAATTTCTCAACAAAAAGGAAGATAAAGCAAGTTTTAGTCTACTACTGGTATTGTTTCTATTGCATTGTAGAGATGTCATAAAGCAACATGTAGCAACGTTTCTATTATTTCCATCATGGTGATAATCAGCTTTTGGAAAATAGAAATATGACATTTTTGACAATTACTTTTGTGAGAATTAACACAAGAATCACACTAAACAATATCTATGGGTCTAAATTAACTGTTAGCTACCTGGAGGGACACTTCTGCAGCACATAACAATTATGGTGGTTAATAACAGTTGTCACCTGATATTAAATACCACAGTGGGACATTTGGACCAAGGAGAGCAGGCGGCTAATTACCACAAGTTACACATGAACGCATACTGTGAATGACGGGAGTTCACATATTTCCCACAGTCCAGAAAGATACATATTCACATGAAAAAGTCGTTAAGGGACCAAAAGATTTTAAGAATTTTTATGCATGGGTGAAAAAATACTTCGGATTTACTAGGTTTCAGTTTTACCAACTGAAGGCAGTTGCTAAGTGGACTCAAACTTCCATAATTGAAGTGTAGGATCGGTGATTAGGACAGTGGCGAGTGGGAGACACTGACAGGTGAAATTCCTCAAAAATGACTGAAGTGACGGGTCTAAACTGATTAACGTTTTATTTGCAAAGTCCAAATGAACTTGAGTTTGCAAACAAAAGTTTGTAGTGTAGATGGGTCGGCAAACGCGATCAAAAAGTTTGAGGCAAACGCTATCAAAAAGTTTGAGGCAAACGCTATCAAAAAGTTTGATAGTTTTTTATTAGTGCAAGTCTGGCAGAGTTACGGTAAAATCTCACCAATTTCGAACAAAATGCCAAAACTGCATTTTTCACATTTTTCACGGTCTTCTTTTATTGTTGTAAGGGCCCACTTGAGGAGGTGGTTTTCAACTTAATTTTAGTCTTAACCCACACATACCTCTTAAGCGTAAACAAGCGATCGAACTGTATCGATTCAGATTGGGGAAGAGCACACATGTAGATATTGGTTTCTGTGTCTGATAGTTTGTCCATGATCCCATACCAGTGATACACGTTTGACATTCTCCAACAATTATTATGGCTAAACAACACTGAAGCAGCAACTGTCACTATGAGATTCACGAAAAGGTAAAAACTTAAGAAAACTATAAACAAAATCGTCAAAACCATAAATATCTTATTATGATATCTACGTTCAAAAAATCCAAATACCAGTCATTTTATAGAGGAAGTTCTTGACAGGAAGAGAAGTGCCCATCCACAGGATTCTTCTAGCAGACCACGTAGCGTCAAAACTCACACGATCTTGGTAATAAATGTAATAAATCGCCCATGTAGTGCAAAAGCGGAGACATATAGTGACTTGAGCCCACATATATATCTCGACTTAAATTGAGTTAAGTGTAAACAGGTTGTGAAATAATAATATTAATCATTCTACTCTGCTACAATCCAAGTGAATAATGTAAAGGACAATCAAATATATAACACAGGCCATCTTCAATAGAGATTACTAGGGTACATGCACTTAACCTTTTACAAACAGGAGTAGGTATGTGGACAACGACCAGTTTACAAATGAAATATAAGGCAAGAGTTCCAGTCCTAAGCTGGGCTAGGAGGGAATGTGCAGGAGCCAGCACAGAAACAAACTTGGGTTTAGTTATTTTAGATTACGTCCGTTCATTCTTTGATTGTTCAAATAGTTTCTTTCTCACATTATCTACATCACAAAAACTTGAATTATGAAAACAAGACGGAACAGGGCCATCCTGGATTACATAGCGATACGCTATATTTACCCACAATGCCGCAATATCTATCAAGCACTTTTATATTATGCGCCAGTGGAGTTCCACATCTTCTTTGTTGTTGTAATCTTTACAAGTTTTTCTTTGCTGCTGCAAGTACTCTATTTGTCATTCCAATGGCAAGGAAGTATTACTGCTGGGGCGTGGGCTGTAACTCCACGGGAGAAAGTTGTATAAACTTGGCAACGCCATGGATGCGTGACGTTATATTCTTTACCTTCACAACATCAAATCAAAGACAAGAAAAAGAAGAGCAAGTGGATTAAGCAAGTTTGTCGGGTTAATTTTGAACCGAACAGAATCCCCTTTTTTGAAGCCACCTTATCTATTCTGATAATTTTAAACGCTATAAACTTCGGCCATTTACACCATGACCTGTGAAGATATATCTGACCTTCTAAAATGAGGCACGGAAAACAATGCGCTTTCTTACCTCCAGCAAAAAGGCGAGTTCTATCGCTGTGTAATTGTGTAATCTGGGATGGCCCTTTATAAATATCACTATGGACTTTTTAACATTAAATGTCCAACCCTGCCCTTTCTAATAACATATTAATTCCACAAACATAATATCCTTTTCGTAATTCATTTCTCAGTTATTCCCAAAGTTGTATCCTACTGAATTTCCATCCATGGTTTATCTGTAGAATCCCATCTCCTGTATTCACAAAAAATGTGAATAGGTATAAATCTGTTTACCCTTAAATAAAAACGCGTGGCTTTGCTTTGAATATTTTCAAAATGAACATAACATTTGTAACCTCACACAACAGAGGCACAATCTGAAGTTGGTGCTATACAAGAATCAAACGTTTTAAAAGTTAGACAACCCATGTTATTATCAAAGCGAAAAATGCTCGTTCTTAAGCTTCGGCCATTGCGGTTACGTTTTCTTTAAAATAGAGATATTCGTAAAGAATAACTCCAAGTATCTATATGATACTCAGTATTTGATTACTGAATTCCCAAATTTAAGAATGACAAAACTTTTTCAGTATGATTGGTTCTGATGTGAACAACATACGTTTTAGGTAAGTTGACATACCATTTTCTATTATAGTAACAAGCTCTTTTAAAAATTAAGCAAATCTTGCAGATTTTTCTCACTTTCAGATAGGAGAACAACGTCATCCTCATAGAGCAAAACGCATTTAATCTTTAATCGGCCAACTTTACACCCCTATCTAATTCGTTGATGTCTTTAACTAGCTCAGTGTAGGTGATAAATAATCTCCCTTGATGACCACCACTTTCACAGTTAAACAAGTCAGTGAAATACCTATCATTTAGTACAATACAGCTTGCAGGGGGGTTCATTATAAATCATTTTAATTGTACAATACACAGCTGGTACCCGTTTTGCGCAGAAACTAACATACCAGATTTTCTGGTTGTACGAAAACAAGCCAGCGCATTTGCTAGAAAATCTTTTATCCATAAAGAAACAAGAAATACAGGTGAGACAATACTGAAAATAACGTAACAAAATATCAAATATCAAAGCTGGATACTACAATGGAAAAATCCCAGGAAAGAAACCAAGGTGAAAGGGAAACCCCAAGGGAGACACCAAGGGGAAAGGGAAACCCCATGGGAGACACCAAGAAGAAAGGGAAACCCCATAGGAGACACCAATGTGACATGGAAATCCCAATGGAGAAATTAAGTGACACCAAGGTGAAAGGGAAAGTCCATGAGGGACACCAAGGAGAAGGGAGACACCAAGATGAAAGCACAACACCCAGAGCGAAAGAGACATTTTTGCAAAAATGTCACACCTCAGAAAGCAGCATGCTCCTCCAAAGAGACAAACCAGCAACAAGCAATCAACCAGCTCCCTGTAAAAACACGTATTACCACAACTTACAGACTCAGCTTTCTCCCACCGAATCACACTGGGCAAAGAATCCTCTTTCATCTTTAATTGCTCGTTTTCCTTCAAAGCTTTCACGTGTGCTAGTATCTTTTCCCGATTCCACAGACTTCTCCGTTTTTTACCATGGCTGCATTCATTTACCTCCATCTCCCTCCTCTTGACATCAATCAGCTGAACTTTCCGTAAACGTTCTAGAATTAGCTCACGGTTCCAGTGACTGGAGTGGCCAGTGTCCTCCCCATTATCAGCCTCCTCGCTCAGAGACTCACGGTGCAGTTTCTTCAGTATACTGTTACGCTGCCAATCTACAGAGTTGCGGACCCTCCGAGTGCCCATTATTACGACAACAACCCACAGCTATCATACCACATGCTGTAAACCATACCTAGCTAAATCAGGGTAGCACACCTTCTGCATGTTGCTAGGAAAAACACGGATAAATATCAGGTAAATAGACCAGCATCTTTGACTGAATATCGTCGAATCCCCCAAAAGCATGTGTTGCGTTAAGAAATCAATATGATGACAATGGAAACAGTAAAGCAGGAAACCATTAAGAAAAGCTAATATCTGGTAAAAGCCAATTTAGCTTTAGATGTTAGACTCTGCAGTCTGCTGAATGGAAAAAATAAATTTCCCACTTAATCCTTCACTGTACATACTCATTTTCATTGCAGAGAAAGTCTAAGCCAGCCAATCCTATTTATAATTACACATCTGTTACAAAAAAGCAGTCCCTGAGAAATTCCTTAACACCTTTTTACAACCCTAGGGAATGTTTTAAAAAGGGATACACAAGTTTTTACAGTGCGTTTGTGCCAAGTAAAACAGAACTAATGCAGTAATTACCCTGGCACCTAGCTGTAACAGCTTGTACACCATGCTTTCAAATAAGTAACCATATTATCACATACGGTTCCGTACCAGCATTTGCTTCATTAGGCTACCTTAGCAATGAGGCGTCAGCAAAAATTGTAATTAAGAGCAAAAAACCTGTGTCAAAGGATTCTGTGTTTTGTGATAATGAAAGCCGAGTGATGAATTACAACTGAGCTACATCACAGCTAATTGGACAGAAATTAATGTCAAACCTGCTGTTTGTGATAGTTCAAGGGCCTCTAACAATGATGGTAATATCACCAGCCAGATTTTTAACTGTTGTCTAGAGGAAGCTATGGTAAAGCTACGTATTTTCATTAAAAAATGAGGAAATTAGCACTCTAAGACCATCTTGTTGTGTCCAAGAGATGAAATTTTAACGTTGCGGTCCAGTTCCATCCAAAAGCATTTAAGTTGGGGCTTCATGGCATACTACTCTTTGGAGAATTTCATAAGTGGAAAAATGCCTAAAACACTCTAAGAGGAGGTCTAACAGTGTTGATGAATGCATAATTTTCACAAGAGAACACAAGTTTAACTAACCAAAAGTCGTGGAAAACCATAAAAATGTATGAAACATCAAGAACTGCTTTTATAACAGCTTGAAGGAACAATCAAAGGACAGGAAAAATCATTGTGATCCAGAGCCATTGGCTCACACTCCATCTCAACCACTCACAGACAGACTTTTGTACAGTCCATAAAAACAAAACGCAGCATATCACATAACAACAGGTAGATACGGTATGACAGTAAACCATCTGCCCATGGGAATTAGCATGCCACTCGAGCATCCACGGATGCAAAATTCAAACAAACGTATGAAAAATCTCACACTTACTTTTCTAAGTCGTCTCCTGTTTTGGCTAACATTCCTGCGAGCCCGAGAATACGGCAGGACAGTCATTGAGCCGCCAATCCGTTGACTGTGTAGATCTAGATGGGGGCCAGGCCCAAAACGAGGCAAAGACGAGGTCGAATTGGCTCGACTTCGGCGGGAATTGTTATAATGGTAGTCGAAATGTTGTGGAGGGAGGTAGGATTGTGGTGCGTCATATCGCTCATACATTTTGATTTCCCCCTGAATCAACAAGTTAAGGGTTGCCTGTCACTCTGAGTTTCTCTCTCCTGATGGCAACTAACGAAATTCCTCTAGCAAGTTTTCAACAGAATAGCAAGGTCATTGACAGAGAGGGTACGATTCTCCAACTCTCCGCCAACCAAACAACCCTGCGCTTTGCCTGAGACCAGTCATAACCTGTGATACATGGATTCCTAGTATGATGGATGACACATGTGCAAGATATCAGTTACAAGGCCAAGAACAAGCAGGTCTCTGGCCATCCAGAGATTATGCACATCACAAACTTGTTAAAACCAAGCTAAGTCCTGTGTTCTACCGTCCACCATAAGAAGCACAAAACCACAAATTGAAAGGAGTAATCTGGAGACGAAGAGCCAAGCTTCCCAATAAGTGTCATACAGGTCAGATGCTCCGCCACTAAATCCCAAGATTCCCGTAGGTTCCAGCATATAATCCAACAGCAATAGTAACTGCAGGAAAACCCTCCACAACTGAAGTTGCCAGATGCCAGTAAAACTAACAGGCAATTTCACCCGCCAAAAGTCAAGGAATAAGATAGTCAGAATCCGCACTCTGGCTGAGGTTTGAGCATGGAGCCAGAGTGCTGCCAAGGCTGTTGGAAAAATGAGGACAGCTGAGTTAACGAGCATTTATCCCTGGCCAGGGATGGAAGGTTGTATTCAACTCAAACTATACAAGCACAGGCAACCATGACTGACTAGACTACACCAAGGAATGTGGGCACTTTCCTGTTTCCAACAATTCCAATCTGTTACCAAACACATAGACCTTGCCGTTGGACAAAATAACACCTATTTAATGGTAGATTCCCCTCTGTGGTCATGGCTAAGTGAACTAGGCCAAGACCAAAATGCCTCAAGAACAAACCATGACAGATGGGCATAATTTAAATGCCAACTGCAGGTTATCAGTCACCACCAAAACATCAAATGGTAAAGGTGCACATGACATTGCCACAGGAAAAGTCATTTTGTCAGTGCATCCCACACCCCGAACAGTACATATGAAGAACTTGTTAACAATAAAATTTTTACAATGCAGTGTTACACTAAAGTGATAAGTACAGGCCTACAGAGCAAACCATGGCAACAAACAAAACATTATTTTTATTAAGTTTGTTAAAAAATTTGATCATGCAAATATTTTAGCATAGCAAATGTGAAACAGGTGGACAAATTCTTGGCAGTTCACACCCCTTGTTTACCATTGCGTCATTACCCCTCCCTGTTCTAGGAACCTATTACTCACCTTCTTCTAGCAAATCAACCGTCACTAGTAAGAAAAACTTGTTACAACTATTTTATAGACATAGGCAAATCGCAAAATTATAGTTGACATTTTTGAACACCAAATGCAATTTCATGCAAAATTAGTCGGTCGCTTGTATAAAATATATTTATGACTGAAGGCAAACTGATATCAATAACTATTATGTTCAACGGGCACAACCCCCCCCCCCGAGATCTTGCCACTCAATAATGCATTTTAGGCCATCTTATTTCAGGACACAGACGCATAACATGTTTTGGGTATACTTTAGCTGTTTTTGCCACTAAGACGTGCATTTTTCTTACATGAAAAGTATAAAGTCACTTTTCCCAGATAAGTCTATAGCCAGCCTCAAGTACCTCGTCAAGATCTATTTCATGAGAGTGGCTCAAGATTTATAATAATAATAAAAATTTGGTGTCTCCCTCCCNAGCAAGATATCAGTTACAAGGCCAAGAACAACCAGGTCTCTGGCCATCCAGAGATTATGCACATCACAAACTTGTTAAAACCAAGCTAAGTCCTGTGTTCTACCGTCCACCATAAGAAGCACAAAACCACAAATTGAAAGGAGTAATCTGGAGACGAAGAGCCAAGCTTCCCAATAAGGGTCATACAGGTCAGATGCTCCGCCACTAAATCCCTAGATTCCCGTAGGTTCCAGCATATAATCCAACAGCAATAGTAACTGCAGGAAAACCCTCCACAACTGAAGTTGCCAGATGCCAGTAAAACTAACAGGCAATTTCACCCACCAAAAGTCAAGGAATGAGATAGTCAGAATCCGCACTCTGGCTGAGGTTTGAACATGGAGCCAGAGTGCTGCCAAGGCTGTTGGAAAAATGAGGACAGCTGAGTTAACGAGCATTTATCCCTGGCCAGGGATGGAAGGTTGTATTCAACTCAAACTATACAAGCAGAGGCAACCATGACTGACTACACTACACCAAGGAATGTGGGCACTTTCCTGTTTCCAACAATTCCAATCGGTTACCAAACACATAGACCTTGCCGTTGGACAAAATAACACCTATTTAATGGTAGATTCCCCTCCGTGGTCATGGCTAAGTGAACTAGGCCAAGACCAAAATGCCTCAAGAACAAACCATGACAGATGGGCATAATTTAAATGCCAACTGCAGGTTATCAGTCACCACCATAACATCAAATGGTAAAGGTGCACATGACATTGCCACAGGAAAAGTCATTTTGTCAGTGCATCCCACACCCCGAACAGTACATATGAAGAACTTGTTAACAATAAAATTTTTACAATGCAGTGTTACACTAAAGTGATAAGTACAGGCCTACAGAGCAAACCATGGCAACAAATAAAACATTATTTTTATTAAAAAATTTGATCATGCAAATATTTTAGCATAGCAAATGTGAAACAGGTGGACAAATTCTTGGCAGTTCACACCCCTTGTTTACCATAGTGTCATTACCCCCTCCCTGTTCTAGGAACCTATTACTCACCTTCTTCTAGCAAGTCAATTGTCACTAGTAAGAAAAACTTGTTACAACTATTTTATAGACATAGGCAAGTTGCAAAACAATAGCTGACATTTTTGAACACCAAATGCAATTTTATGCAAAATTAGTCGGTCGCTTGTATAAAATATATTTATGACTGAAGGCAAACTGATATCAATAACTATTATGTTCAACGGGCACAACCCCCCCCCCCGAGATCTTGCCACCCAATAATGCATTTTAGGCCATCTTTTTTCAGGACACAGACGCATAACATGTTTTGGGTATATTTTAGCTATTTTTAAGACGTGCATTTTTCTTACATGAAAAGTATGAAGTCACTTTTCCCAGATAAGTCTATAGCCAGCCTCAAGTACCTCGTCAAGATCTGTTTCATGAGAGTGGCTCAAGATTTATAATAATGATAAAAATTTGGTGTCTCCCTCCCACTTCACAATAGCTGAAAAAAGTTCAACTAAGTAATTAAGACCGCATCACAATCTAGAAATAATTTATAGACATTATCTCAACAACTAAATGTTTTTTCATTCCCAGACACTTTGCACTTTTGCTAGTGAGATATTTTTTTAAAAAATAGTTGTGGGGAACGCGATACCAAATTTCTAAGTTAAGTCCGAAGTCACTTTTCAAGAAACAAAACACCGTTCTTAAAAGATTTTGGCACGACGCCTCTCTAACCAGTGATATACTGGTGATCGGATTCATCATTTCCTGCCAGCAGAGAATGTATACATTACATGGCTTGCCTCAAATGTAAACATGTCTGCACACAGCAGGCCAGTAAAAAGTAAAACATGCAATAAAGTCTGCAGAATATGACTGGCATGCTGACATAAACATACAATCTAGAGGAATACCAGAGAAGTTCACAGGCCTACCACACTCATTTGGTTAAACATCCATATCCCAATTTTCAAAATTTTCACTTTGAAATGGCCAAGATTAGTCAAGCATACGCTCACAAGATTAATGCAGACAGGACTTTTAATTCCTTGAAAGCACCAAGACACAACAACTTCATGAAGTTTCACCCCTACTAATGCCCACAATTCGTTACCAGTGCATTTTAATCTCGAGTTTTACTTGAATATCGACAGGTGAGATAAAACTCGCTCAACTTTTCAAAACATTTTCTTTGTAAACGCTCATGCTTGGTTTAACACCCACATTTTGATTCTTGAATTTCTCAATGCTCAACAACCCAGGCAATATCCCGGACGAGTACAGTACATATCAACAACACTTGAAGAAGAGGTTTTGGAGGAATAAAGGAACAAGGGTAGACCCAATGATAACAACAAGAATGTTATCTGGTGATTTGACAATGTTATGACTAAAGTTTGAACACAGGGATAACACTGACAAAAACATTTCACAATAAAACACTTTAATCACTATCGCTTTCAAATGAGCACCGTGAATGCAAGCAGTTTTTCATTTGCAAAAACTCTAACCAGGTACACAGGTGGGCTATCCCTGTAGGTGATTTTTTTTTCTAGCAGTTGGTTTGGTTTCCTCACCACCCAATTTACTTTTACGTAAAATTAAGTCAAAATACTTCACTCTCAGCTATCAATTACTGCAACGAGAAACAAATGCTTGATCATGTCTGTGCATGTGCAACTAATTATATCCAAAATTGGTGAGATTTTATCGCAGAATCCAATGATAATGTTTTTGGCAAAAATGGTCTCTAATATAGAACTTTCCCCTACAAACACCCTGTGTAACTACACCATCGCATGTGGCCATGACATTTAACCTTGACATTATCTTGTATTTTCCCTTAATAGGCATGATGAAATATTAGATTACCAAAATAGTACTTTACAAGTAACACCAGCATAAATAAACTTGAGTGTGATCATTTGCTGTCACAGTTATTCTCCAGTTGTCAATGTTTTTGGTTCAACCCAGGCAAATTCATAACAAGTCAGGGTGAGCAACGTTAACACATAAATGTATCAGACATAATGACATTCCTTGCAAAAACCCCAACATGTCCAAAGAAAATAATGTCAAGTCACAAATCTTAACAGGAAAACTTGTTGATTTACAGTTAAACACCTGAATCACTTGCATTAGTAGGGACATAATGACTAACCACCTTAATCCAAATATTTCAACAAGTCTTCCACCTACAAACCAAGTGTGCAAGCAGCACCACCTAGTGACAAGATGAGGAAATGAAATTTCTGATTTGACACCACCTCAGTTACTGAGAGTTACAAATGTGATTTCAATGTGCAAGTCAAATGCAATAACATTGAAAAATAACACAATAATAATATGAATATTGCTATCCAGGCCTTTATGCACCTTACGTCCTGGGCGTCCTAGCACTAATCCGGAAGCCCTGGCAAGGACGCCCTGGCAAGGACGCCCAATGTATCATTTGGAGCCCACTGTCAATATGAACCTTTCAACTTTGGACTCACACATTGTAATGAATACTAGGAAGACTCTGAAGGCTCACAGTGGGGGCTCTTTTTTCAAAGCAGGAAGAAATATACAATGTATATACAAAGTATATGCATTGTTGCTATTTTGACACTTGATTGACAGCATTATAAAAGTCTTGATCTAGCTTTTTTAGTAAAAATGCTCACCATAGAAGGCTGTTTTATAAACTTAGATGTAAAAACCTTGGTCTATGCATTTTTTGTAAAAAAATCTGTGTGTTTGGGGGTATTGCTGGGGGTGGGGGGTTACGCGTCGGAATCATGGACGCCCTGGAATATTTGGAACCCCGTTTTGGACACCCTATTTTCAAAATCTTGGATAAAGTACCGTTGCTATCTATGGTGGTTGTAAAGGGTTTTCAGTCTGAACTCTGTGGATGGAGTAATTGTAATTTCTGTCAATAGAGTTAATAAAAGATAATAACTATCGACGCAGTTAATGAGATATAGTACAGGTAAGTCTCTCAATGCAGTTAATAAGTCTATTGATAGACAGTAACTCTATTGGTCATTGCACTGGATATTTTTTGTCCAGTCTTAAATAAGATAGTAATCTTATTGATCATTTACTGATAGTAACTATGTTGATATAGTTAGGACTAGGACCACTACAGCCAACGTAAATGACAATAATAAAATTCAACGGATTCAAAAAACCACCTTGCGTCAAAATTTTAAAGTTAATCTATCTACTTTATTTCCATCTAGCTGGAAACTTGAGCCAAAACCAAGCAAGTAAAAGCTTTTGCAGAACTCTATAATAAAAAACAAGTTGTTACTGGCACCTCTGAGCTTCTCGTTTCAGACAGACATTTTGCCCCTTGGCTTGTGCTAAATTCGGATTCTATTTTATAGGCAACCATGACAGCTAGGAATTTTTCATTTCAGAAAGTGAACATACCTCCTCAGTTTCTTGGTCAATTTCAAACATTTTCAATTTCTCTATTTTTTCTTTGTGCCGCCTCACTGGAGATCGCCCTCTTTTCCGCTCGGTCTCTGGACTGGAACTGACGTATTCATTCATTTCTTGATCTCTGCAAAAGGGTGTGATTGCAATAAACAACATATTAAAGCTCCATGTAGTGCCACCCTTGAAAAACATTATAATTGTGGTTTGTGTTTTCGTGTGGAACCATTCGTATCGGTACTTTAACTCAGCACCATTGCCCCTGAAAGCACATGACAATAGAATAGCCTGAATGGAATTCATTGGCTGCTTCAACTGAAGATTCACTGCCACTGACTTGATATATTCCACTTTCAAGTTCCTAGTTTAGGCTTGACCTCAAAAGACCTGTGTAGATCATTAATACAATACTAGATGTTGGAATTAAGAGTTTCAAAGAATTGAAGATGATACACCAGCATGGCCCTTATTATCTTCAAATCAACACGGTTAATTTTCACAATTTCAGCGAGAACAGTAAAAAAGAGTCGACTCGAAGTACTGCAGGTATTTGGGCCAAAACATGATCGTGAAATATTGCTCTGCTCAGAATCACAATAACATTTTAACAATTCTACACAATGAAATCAAAAATTTTTAAAATGATTCAAACATATATGACCAAGACTTACTAGACTCTTAATGTAAACACACCTTCACTTTTAAAAACTTAGAAATCATAAACACTAGATAAAAACAACTTGCTTTAAGTACCACAAACAATACGAAATGTGATGACTGCTACCCTCTACAGTGAGAATCCGACACTAATTTACCACCAGCAGACTTACAATATGAATATGAAAACTACTGCCCTCTTTTGTAAGGGATGAAAGGATTAATCTCTAGGCATCTGCACATCAATTTTCAAATATTAATCTCAAAACTCTACAAAACCCTGCTTAATGGTTAAGTACATCAGAAGGTCTTAGAAAGACAAAATGTAGGAAGTAGAACTCGTGATATTTGCCTGAAGAAGGAAGCTACCACTTGACAGTGGCGGCACTTGATCGACTTCGCCAGTTCTGCCTGGTCAACTGGTTAGCACATCTGATTGGTTCTCTATGACGACTTCTGGCTTACAGACCAATGAGATGTCTTAGCCGATTGACCCAGCAGAAACAGCGAAGTCGATCAAGTGCTGACAAGCGTTAAAATGTAAATTGAAGACACAAGTTTTTAACAAATCAAATTACATTTTAGGCAGATCATACTTCGCTCGGGCATTCATAACAGTAGCTGGTACCACTAGAGTGACTCGTTTCCCTGTAGTCGCTTGACCTAAGCTGCCCCTTGGTGATGGACTACTTTTCTCTGTAGCAGTCTGAGTGCTGGTACAGTTCTCATCACAGCATCCATTTGGTGTTCCATCTTTCTCCATAGGAGGGGCATTTTTTCTCACAGTCTTGGCATTTGCTTCAGGGCAACAGTCCTCCTCAGCACCCTTCAATACAATGACTTGCTCTCCCAAGGATGGGATATGTTTGCCAGGGGCCTGTACTCTTCCACCTTCCTCTACTCTAGTACCTTTCTCTTTCATGGTTTGGGCCTTGTGGACACAGTCACCTGTGGTTCCATCATCTTCCATTAAAGTGACACATTCACTCATGGTTGGTGTACCCACCTCACAGTCTGCCATCATTCTTCCTCCCTCTGCTATAACAGTAGGGCCCCCGTCGCCACAGTCACCTGTTCCTTCGCCTTTTACTATGGCAACAAGCTTCCCATCACCACTGGCCGTGGTCCCACAACACCTCTCAGGGGGTGCGCCACCTTCCCCCGAGTCCTCTACCCCCACCGCTACACACCCAGCTCCACCTTCTCCATTACAACTGGACCCTTCAAGTGACACTTGCAACAAATTGTCTATCAATTGCTGAAACGTCTCATGTTCTTCACAGCCTTCCGTTTCCATCTCAACAATCGGTCTACTTCAGGACTGCAGTATTTCTACTTCTCCTAATTTTCTCTTGCGTTTCTAAGTCCTAATAACTACCATAAATCACACAACACTATGTGGTCCCACAAGATATCATTGTGCGAATGACTGGCCTTGCGAAGACTCAAAGAGAGTGGTCTGGTTGTGACAAGAACGGATATCTATTGACATTACGTCTGGCAGCCAAAAATGAGGTAGTTAAGAAGATAAGGCTTGCAACTTAAGTTCAGTCTTGCCATATACTATTGTAATTAGCCAGATTTTGATGGACTATTATGTTACAGAATCTTGTTTTACTAGTCTGGATATCTCAATGCAGAGTAATTAAAGACAGGGTTGGAAGGTCTGGCTAGTGTGCAGTAACACTGATGTTAAGGACTCATTAGCAGTCATAGACTTCTCAATGAAATATGATCTTTCTATTAAAAGTCCAAGACTACAAAGTTGATAAAACAAATTCAGATAAGAGTAAATATTAAATCATGTGATCCACTAGATGTATAGTTCATTATCAATGGAACAAACTACACAAAAGTCTTCCTTAACACAAAGTCAATATGCGCATAGTGATGACGTTTTTACTGGTCAAATAGCAGGTTAACCAGCTGATTCATCACAATAAAAGGGCTAAACAGACTTTGAAGATACCACCCTAAAACCAACACTGTTCCAAGAACCAGTTATTAGTGGCGAAATGTGCAAGACATTGTGGATGACTGAATCATCATTCAAGTACAACAGCACACTGACACATTACAGCTGAGAGATTTGCAAAGACCCTGATTTTAGATTTTGAAAAATTGTGAAATACATTTTTTCTGTTTTGTAAATAAGCAAATTCCATATTTTTTCGAAATACTTGCCTTACTCTAGCCGTCACTATCAAAAAGGATGTACAACTACTTAAACATGTGGACTACAAAGGTATCATTGATAGACTTGTGGACAGAATCGGTCTCATTTTATCAATTTGATAAAATATATTTCTAACTTTTTGGTGATATTAATTTTAAAGAGACAGAAATATTATATAATTATTGAAACTGAAACATGTGAATTCCACTTCAAACCGGCAAATATGTGAAAGAACTCCAATTTCGTAATTTCTGTCCCTCTTTCGTTATCACAGAACAACAAGGTCTCAACAAGAAAAGAAAATTTACCCGGGGGGTAGGGGTCCCAGGGCTTTTCTTCCAAATAACGGCTATGGTTTGAAACTGCACATGCGAAGTCCAGACCAATGAAATACCACCCACAGCAACCAGGACGGTGGGTCCCCGAGACAATGCCGGGTAATGAAAAAAGACCAACTACCCATACAAGATATAAAAAACAATTTACCTAGATAAGACAATCTGGCACAGAAGCAAAATTATGAACTCAAGAGAATACTAGAGAGGGTAAAATACCTACCTGAGTTGGCATCGCGTCCCCACCACTCCTTCCTCATATGTGAAACCCTCCCCCAGTAACTGGTGCCTATTCTCTACCCCTTACCTGTTACTCATTTTCTGTGCTTTAACTGCAAGGTTCTCTAAACTCTGTATAGCTTTATCTCGCTCATTCTTCATCTCCTGACACTGTCTCACTGCCTCATCCCTCTCCTCCACGGCGCGTGCATTCTCCCTCAGAACAGCGTCCCTTTCTTTTAAAGCCAGCTCAAAACCCAACTGAAGAGCTTGTGTGGGGCTTTTATCCTCAGAGCCGTCCTCTGTAAATAACAACCACACTTGGTCACTCAACAGGTAGGAGTCCTATCCCCAATAAACCACATGTGGAAACCAAATCTAGACAGGCATAGTCTTCACATGTTGATGAGACATGCCAAGAAGAGGTCTGGTCAGCTGAGTCATCTAAACAGTGGATAGGGTAACTACCGGTACCATCAAAGTATCAACCACCCTCTTGATAGCCTTTGGCAATAAAATGTCAATAATTGAACCAAATCCTCCCCTACTGCAATGAGAATTGATTCGATTGATTAGAAAAGGAACCTATGGACCATTGAAGATCAGTACTGGGCACAAAGGTCATAACAAACAAAGACACTAAAGAAACATCAAAAAGGCAATCACAAGACATGGGAATGAGGCATTTTACCTAAAATGAAAGCAAACAATCAGAACATGAAGGTGAAAGTTGAATTACACAGGTGTAGTCACAATACAGAAAGAAAACAGTGCTCAAACTACCAAGATAAACAAGGAACTATGCACGCACTGTACAACATTATGGAAATCATTTCTTGATAATCTAAATTCCTGTTTTCTAATGACAAAGCACCAGATTAGCCTCACTTTTCCAATATCATCCATAGTTCTGTGCCTAATGCAACAATTTATAAACTGTTTTCAAAAACTCTGAGAAGCTAAAATGGACCCCATGTTTGGAAGTGAAGACATATATTTATATTTAGCTATGCACTTTAAACCTTACTTCTCTTGGTTAGTGCCCTGGGGGCTTGAATTTGATAATTTAAAAATTACAGGGTGAGCGTTCATGGAGCGTGGGTGCATAAAACCGAAATTTTAAGAAGTCAGGAGTGGGCGCTTACCTGAACAGTCACTATGGGAGCTACTTTGATGTCAGACTTTAAGTGTAAGAGTTCAATAAATCATCAACGAATTGTAAACAATGTGACAAGGGGCTTACCATCTAGAATGGAATAATCGCGCGCACAGCAGTTCAGTACCTTTGTTGCAATAGCTTTTTACATATCATATGACACTCGAATGATTGTTTTCCCTAGTTCTGCTAGGTGCCCCTAGTGTTGTATGATTCTGTTTGATCGCAAGAGGTTGCTTTGGTCAATGAACTGGAAATGAATGTTTGGTAAGAACACTTTTGAATTCGCTAATAAATTTTAAGACATAAACCTTACACACTTATTAAGTTGCTGCTACCTGCGCGAATGTGTTCACCATTTTTTCACATAATTACGATATTATTAGAATACTCATTAGCCAAAAGCATACCGCAATTTACTCTTCAGTAAAGAACGCGACAGAACAGGTGTTGTCCTGGCCGCACAAGGCAAGATTCCATTGAAGCTGGCTGATCGTTACTCAGAGATAAGAAGGTTGCAAATTTTTATGACGTAAAATTTTGATGGGCATTTTTATGAAAGTGGGCATTAACCCAGAGTACAGTTGAAAAAAATTAAAACCGCAATTATTTGTTACCAATTTGAAGGAAACTGGTCTGCCTAATTTCTATTTATTTGTAGTGCCATATTTTGCCAGGTGTTGCATGACAAGGTAGGTAGAAAAAATTAAAACCGCAATTATTTGTTACCAATTTGAAGGAAACTGGTCTGCCTAGTTTCTATTTATTTGTAGTGCCATATTTTGCCAGGTGTTGCATGACAAGGTAGGTAGTTGAAGATAGTTCTCGCTTTGAATTACAACCACTAACACATAGTGACAAGACGAATTTGTCAGTGATCAATAATTCACTGGAAATTGCAATTTTAATGATCTCAATCAGATAATATTTCTTAGACATATCTTGGTATAAAACATTTATCTTTGAAAGAAATTTGCAGGATCAATGAACAGAACTATTTTCATTAAGAAGTATCTTAGTAAATGTAATTTACCTTAAAACAGTGTAATTGGCTGGGAAATTGAAATAAGTAAAACTTGATATGAAAATTTCATTTGCTGAGGTTGAATGGCAATAATTGAGCATCCCATCTCAAAACTTTGCAGCTTCAAAAACTTTCAACAAACGATGTTTTTTCTTGTATTCGGAAATTTTATCAACTTAAAGACCCTTGATGCCTTAAAGTTGAATTTTGTCTGATACCAATTCATCTACTGGCTAAAAAGGTATTGTTTTCACTAACTTTTTTACCAGTAGCGAAAACGCCAATATTGTGAACGGTTGCAAGAAACATTTTAGGTGACGTTTTGCTACCAGTTGATTTAGCATGTGCTGCTAATAATTACATATTGGTAAGCAGAGTTTACTTCCAAGGACTTTGATAGGCAAGGGAGAGTGTTCTTCACAAATGAAAACAAAAATTTGTCAGAAGTACACAGACACCATCAAACACGCAAGAAGGGCAAATGTTCACAGTTGTGCGCATTTACCAGCTGAAGATTTTATGAACTGAAGACACTTTACAGGGAGTACCTAGCAGTAGTGCTCACGACTAAAAATCCAAATGTGTCGGAAGGTCATTCTTGAAAACGTGATTGCAAATGCCTTCTAACAAGTTGGGGAAACAACAAGCCATGAGGAACACTGATGACTTTGCTCATTAGAGTTTATTGCAGAAAGTAAGCCCACTTTAAAACCAATAGCGATTCATGCTTTAAAACCAACATTGGTAATGAGAAAACAAAATTAACTGTTGAGGAATAAAACCAATTTGCCAACAACATGTCTGTCTGGCTTAAGTTCCTGCATTTTTTTCACTGAAAAGCAGCAAGCTTTCTACTCATTTGAAGCTAACTTTATTGTTCCAGGCCTTGTTGGTTTATGGTGCTGTATTCTTAGCTGATGCTACAAAAACAAAACAAACCAATTCAAAACCCAACAGGCACAAGAACCCAACTGCATGAGCCAGACAGAAGAATTCATTCACCCTGTGCACTGTCACCATCTGTTTAGCTCAGTAGCACTCAGGCTGTGGTTTCATCCCCAGGAATCTCAATGAGTCAACCATGACTGCAACCTGATACTTGCACTACATAATGTGACTAAGTGGGTTTTCTATGACACTTTTTAACAAAGGAAGGCAACAAATTCATTGGGGTTATTCTCTGGAATTAGGATTCAATACGGGGTGTCTAGAAACTGATCCAAAACTTCTTTTTTACAATTTGTCAAAACTACAATAAGGGTTTTTAATATCAGTTATACAAAACATCAGTTGAACATGGAAAGTACTCAATTTTGAGAACGAGGCAATCTCATACTATTTCTGGATTAAGGTCTTGACAATTTGGCTGTCCAAGAATCCCAACAAAAGAAATTAACACCAGCACAAAAGGCTGGTGATTCTGAAACAAACCCCTACAAAAGCGTGACTTTTTCATGGAGACTACCTACAAGTGGGTCCCCCTTTTTGTTCAATTTCTAAATTGGTGGGTGTCCTTTGTTTCCAGTCGTACCCCTGCGTCAAAAAATATAGCTGATTACCTTCAGGTTATTCCAGGTATATCATTATTTGCACCAAAACAAAACTGGATGGTTGCTTAAGGCAGAGACCAGGATTTAGAATTAACAATTGACATTCTTATTTATAATCTGCAAAAGGATTAGCAGTGACAAAACATTCTGACACTCAGAACTTTATATACAAGCGATCAGATGCTGGATTTCAAACATCACACGTGAACAGACGAGGGGGTCACTTTGTCATTGTTTTTTTTTACTTTTTCACGCAACTTTAGATGAGCGGAACCCGTTCAACAGCAAAAAAATACAAAATTATGAGTTTTCAACTGTTTAAATGTACATCATACCAACTGAGGTCACCAACTTTCTGAGGGCTACCCCACTTGCACTGCATCCATCTGAGTCAGGTGTGTAATTGTACCACTGACCACATCAATGTCTTACTTAAATTTCAATAATTCTCAAGCTGAGAAACGCTCGCCGATGTTTGTGAACCGCTAACAAGTGAACTGACAACCCATGCCTGATACTGTGAAGCGTAATACCAGAATCGCTATCAACATTCCACAAAATAATTGAAGCACTAAATAATCTATTACTACTCACTTTACACCCATGGGAGCGGAAATTGTAACTCGGCTGCGATACATATTTAATGATTCGATCTAAAACCTTTGGTAGACTGCACTGGTCTCCTTGTACCCTACATGTGCCTAAGCTGATCTGTTGGTCCTTGGTTTTAAAAAAATAGTTTTAGGTTGGTACAGTGTGTTAGTCAGAGATCATACAAAGACATTGGGTTAATAATTAATTGAATCTGCAGGGGGTGTTTAACCAATTTTAAACACACAACTGCATCATCACGCACAATGACAAAACTTAGCATCAACTTTTAATAAGCAGAAGTTAACATTAACGCTCAGGTATAATGTGGATACTGAGAAAATGGTAATAGTCCTGCATTATGAGAACCAGTTTTCTCCACTGAGTAAAGGGCATCAAACTGGTTCTCAAAATACAGGACCCCAGTTAGTGACTATTGACAGCAAGGCTTGACGATTAGCGTTACGTCAATTCCACAAATACAACCTGACAAAATTTCCAGCTGGCCAAATGGGATTTGAGCTTGCCAAAACAAGGAAACCTATATGCAGTCATGTGAGAGTCCTGCAGGCCTTCACTCACTAACAATATACAGTTGTGAATGGAAAAACGAAACATCTGAATTGACAAAGTAGAAAATTTGAAACAATAGCTAAACGCAACGGGCAAATATCCGCCCCAAAACTCAAAAACGCCCCGGCAGTAGAATGAAAAAAATACATATAAATCTTATGCACAATGACCATTGATTTCACATTTGGTTGAGCAGAAGTAGGTATGCGTCATGGTCGGACCCTGCTAGTTTCGACCAACTCCCGTTGCTTCATTTCTTGTAGTAGTTTGGGTGTGTGATGAGAGAGGCAGATAGGCAGATGTACTCATAGGATGTCCAAAATGGCTTTCCCAATTTCTCGGCATCCTTGACCAATGATCTGTGTGACAGCATTTTTATTATCTCAAGTCAAATTGGTAGTATGGTATAGTATATTACTAGGACCACATGGTTCTGCACTAAAGTTTTTGCATCTTACATCATTTTTAAGTCATTTTTATTATGCACAGGCCAATGAGCTCCCACAGCTGCTGCTGCAAGTTACTAGAGACAACTAGGCTCACTTGCTTACTTTATTTGGGCGTCCAAATGTTGAACAAGACGTCCTAACGATAGGTAAGTCAAGTAGACAGGTGCCTCATGAAAATGGTTGCTGGTGCCGTTATTAGGTGAAAATTGGTTCCCAGTAGATATTTTAAGAAGGAATCATTTACTTGACTTCTACCAGTGCAACGGTGTCTAATTTTGAATCCAATTGGCATGTTGCAATTGCCAAACGGTTTGCATTCTTCACTCTCAATCTGGGAACCCCGTCTCGGAGTCCAGACTTTTCAACACAAGTTACAACGTAAGTCACTCACTGAGCTGGAAGTGAATTAGAGGGTGCATTGCAATGAATTTCAACTGTAACCTGTATAGGTCTATTTGTAAAAACTTACCTGGGCTATCTAAAAGGAAGCACGTCAATAAATGGGGGTATTCCTGTTCAACTGATGCGCAAAACTCTTGAAATGCGGACTGTCCTTTTCGGGAAAGGATGTCAACAAACGTCTCTGTACAGGTTCTTGGATCTGAATTGTTTAAAATTTCTCTCTCCTCCAGTCGGCTGAACACTCCTTTCCGAACTAGTTTGGGTAAAACATGATTGACATCCAAATCTCTTATTATAGTAGCCCGGTGCTTTGCAAGCAGCCGAGCTGAGCCTCCTCTGGCCGACATTTTGTAAAACTGTAAAAGAAAATCTGTCAAACGACCGTTTTAATTCCATTTCACATATTTAAAATTCAAAGGCAATGAATAAACGTGTTTGTTTTGTATGTGAGAACATATACGATTAACGTATAAGGCAATAAAAATATTCAAAAGACATTAACAATTATACCGATTGAACATTAAATTTCGGAGTTTGTTGAATTCGGATTCCATTCGATTCACAGATTATTTCAAAGGACGCCAAGCAAGTGCGCCACCACTCGTTTGTTTTGGTTCAGGAGGTTGCATTATTTAGTTTGTAATACTTTGAACGTTATTTCCATTTGATTATTTTTTCTTTTTTTTCTGTGATATATAAATACAAAATCACAGTTAGTTTTTCTAAATTGAAATCAAAATTCAAAAACTGGGTATACAGAACATCTTCACCAAATCTTTTTCAGGATTAAAAACTACTGAACTCTCCGTTCTCTCATGCTGAAAAATGGCTGAAATGGAAGAGTTGTTTGGAAGTGACAGTGAAAATGGTATTTAACCTCTCTCTGTGTAACTAAGAGCGATATGAGGTGTTCTTAAGTACTAAAGCTGATTGTTGGCAGTTACAGAAGATACTGCTTTATCTGATTGCTTTGTGTTAGGGTTCTTTTGTGGGAGACCACTGAGTAACGGGCCATTTATTCAGTGATTGCCTGGCCATGGAGCCAAACAGGCCATTTTTACACTGATTGTCAGGGGATATGATTGAAAACTAAATTCTTTCTTAAACTTCATGGTTTACAGGGCCATGGCCAGGGATGATCCTTAGGGTAAATCCATAATGTCAACTATCCATAAGCGAACTGGCAAAATTCTGAAGTTGCCAATTGTTGCTAAAATTCATTGGCAAGAGGCGAAAATAAAGAAATATCTGAAGTGAAAAATTAGCGAATCCAACAATTGTCTGCTGGGATTCCCAAGATAGCCCGGATAGCATTTTTTTCTGTTTTCGCCTGAACAGAAAATTAGTGGTCTCTCGTGTGCCTGGAGACGACTAATTCACCCCTTTTGCTGTTTAAAGTCCCCTACATCTTTAATTATGTCAAGCCAAAATTGTAAACTTCAAACTAATAAAGTTCTCGATTTACAGCAAATGTTCCGTTAAATAAATCCACTCAATCCACATCTAGGTAGAAACGCTAACTTGCCATATTAAACCACCAAAATACCTCAAAACTCTTACCAAAACATTGAATTNCAAAAAATGATTTATCAGCGCTAATTTGAGACAAAAAGATTACAAACTTACAAATAAAGACTAAGGTAACGATTTTTAACACAAAATTGTCTTATAGTTAACTTTGAAGTCTGAAATCTGGTAATTTACCGACGTGGGTTTTACACGGAGGCAGATATGGAGCACCGTGACCTTCTTTTTGATTGTCCTCCCTACATGGAGCCAAACAGGCCATTTTTACACTGGGGATATGATTGAAAACTAATTTCTTTCTTAAACTTCATGGTTTACAGGGCCATGGCCAGGGATGATCCTTAGGGTAAATCCATAATGTCAACTATCCATAAGCGAACTGGCAAAATTCTGAAGTTGCCAATTGTTGCTAAAACTCATTGGCAAGAGGCGAAAATAAAGAAATATCTGAAGTGAAAAATTAGCGAATCCAACAATTGTCTGCTGGGATTCCCAAGATAGCCCGGATAGCATTTTTTTCTGTTTTCGCCTGAACAGAAAATTAGTGGTCTCTCGTGTGCCTGGAGACGACTAATTCACCCCTTTTGCTGTTTAAAGATCCCTACATCTTTAATTATGTCAAGCCAAAATTGTAAACTTCAAACTAATAAAGTTCTCGATTTACAGCAAATGTTCCGTTAAATAAATCCACTCAATCCACATCTAGGTAGAAACGCTAACTTGCCATATTAAACCACCAAAATACCTCAAAACTCTTACCAAAACATTGAATTTTTGAGATGACATAGTATGTGACTTTAAAATACTGTTAATCTTATTTCAAGTTTTATAAACCCACTGACGTGGAAAGCTGGAAAATGTCTGGAAGTATATGACTTACTAAATACAAATTGTTACTGTCTTGTTTCCTTTATGTATTGCTTGCTACATTCTTGTGTTAAAGGCTGGAATTCTAATTAAGTGACCCCATAGTTTGCTATGCCATAATTGATTGTGGTGTAAAGTTAAAATTACTTAATGTGTGAATCTGTTTGTTTCAGAAGACACTGCCGCTCAGAATACCCCAGGCAGTGCAAGTCCAGCTGGTTCCGCTAGTCCAGCCCAGTCACCACCAGGCGGCAACCGCAGTGGATCAGCCTCTCCAGCTAGAAGCCGCTCCAACAGCCCTGCTGAGAGCGGCTCACCAGATAGAGTTAAGTCGGGCTCTGAGTCTCCTGCCAGTGTAAGGAGTGGTTCTGCCTCACCAGCAGGAAGTAATGCGTCAGGTTCTCCAACAAACAGAAGTCGGTCCAATTCTCCAGCAAACAGAAGTCGGTCCAATTCTCCAGCAGGCAGTGGCAGCCCCCCGCCATCTCCTGGAGGATCCCCAGCTTCAGTCAAAAGTGACTCTCGTGCCAGAAGTAGATCGGCCTCACCAGCGCACAGTGAGGGTGGCAGTAAATCTCCCAGTCCTGCTGGGAGCCCAGGTTCGCCTAAGAATGCCACGAGTCCTGCCGTCAGTGCTGGTTCCAAGTCACCGAGTCCACGACGAAGTAGGTCGCCGTCAAAAAGTCCAGCAAAAAGTGGTGCTGGTAGTGACTCGAATGATGAGAAAGAAGTCGCAAAGAAACCACCTATAGACAGTGATGAATCTGAGGGTGAAGCTGACAAAGACGGTGGTGACAAACTTGGTGTGTTATTTCAGAATTGCGTTGTTTATTAAGAAAATTTTAATTGTGTAAAAATTTCTTAGTTATTCATAATGGGGATTTTAGTCACTAGAAAATCTGATATACGAAGTATGAGCTTCCTGGTGCAAAATCTCAAAACTAAATTTTATGCTCACAGCAATATAATTGGATCTTCTTGTATGTAGTCTATTGAACATGGTTTGTGTTGTCGGAGCCTATATTTTGCAATTGCACCTCCTGAACTATTGCCAAAATTACACACGACACCAAGAATTATACTAAAGGAAGAAGGTGAGCGATGTTTCAATGCCTGTAAAAGTTTTCTTTTGTACTGCTAGGCAGTAAAATAGACACCAGAATTTCCTGCCTGAATACACTAACCGGAAGCCAAGATAGCTCACGAAGTAACTAGCACCCCCTTTAGGAGTTTCATTACAAAATATGGGAGTCGTGAATCTGTTGTCTATTGATCTATGGTTGTGAGACGATGATAGCATATACTGGGGACGTGTGGTGACCAGTATTACTAGTCAGGCTTTAGCTGTTGTGTGGATAGAGAAACCAAGATGATAAGTACTTTCTGAAACCTCTGTGTCAGCTTTCATAATATTTTGCTGAAAATATAGTTCATGTTAGTTATTCTCTGAATCTACTACAGCGATTTAGCCTTTGTACTTATTTTAGGTGTCCTTATTGCTTCTGTTGTTATTGAATTCATCAAATGGTCATGCCAGTGTGGTAGTAGTGGATTATTTTATTCCTCTTTTTAGGTGTGGATCATGCTGATTTGTTTGGAGATGCAGACGATATCAGCTCAGCGTCAGAAAACGAGGCTACTAAAGAAAACGAAGGTTTTCAAGAGGTCTGTCTACAAATCTGTTAGTGGCTTTACCCTTTGTGTGTTTAGTTTAGGGGAATTGTTACTTTTTGTTTCGTTCCTTCCATCTTCAGACTACTGAAAATTTTACTGTATTTTTTATTGAGGTAAATTGAAAGAGTTGTTTGTTGGACCTCAGTGCCCAGTTGCATGAAGCAGTCCTAAATAGTTAAGTTCAGTTAAGTTCCTTAAATCTTTTGCGTATTTGTGTTGTTCTTTACTCATGGATGTAACCTTTTTCTATCATTTAAATTATCTTTTTTATGAGCGCCTCTTTAACTAATGATATTTTCTAATATTAAAAATTGAACCTTAGTGTAATGACAATAAATAGGAAATCAGTCCTTAAATTAGGGGTATTGCATGGAAAGATCCCTACTTATTTAAAATAATATTGAGAATTCAAAGTAAAGTTCATTTTTGATTTGTATCAAAGTCAACAATTGACTTAGTAGTGAAACTAAACAGCATAAGACAGGGCAACCAGTGTTTTCACTTGTCCACACATCTGCAGTAGATTTAGGGAAACTTGCCGAGTCCCTATTTGGGACTGTCGTGACACCAGGGACAGGAGTATTCATGGCACTTGTTTAGTGCTTATAGCTGCATAACACTATTGAAGGTTTCTAGCTGATGTTGTTCCCATGTGCATTGAAGCCCATGTTTGGATTAACCGCCACCCTCACAATTTCCAAATTTTCATTTTTCCTTTGGCTCGTATTCTAATATCGCATTTGTATGTAAAAAATGGTGTACAGTGAAATCTCATCAGTGTCGGACGCAAAAATTGCCAACATTTCTCATTTTCATTAGTCTGATGGTAGCTTTGGTACAAAACTTGAACATAGAAAAGGATTAATTTGGTGTTACATTTTTTATGAAAAAATGAAAAAATAAAATTTCAATTGTCCTCCATATTCCATCTTAAGTTGGTGAAATTTCATATGTTTGCAACTTTACTGTTGAGGCAAACGCCTGCACCCTACTTCGCAATGATTTAGTTTTTAAACATCCATTCTCGGCTGAAAGCTCTCTTCCTTGTGTAATATAGGCATAAACAAGTTCAGTACTAGCGTTAACGACTTAACATCATACCTGGCAGGTGATTCATGCAGGCTGCACTCCTTTTACACAAAAAATGCTGGTTTGCCATTCACCAGTAATGCAAAGTTTCCATCTTGGCTTGATTCACATTACAGTGCTTGCTGAAAGGAGTTTTTTTGCATGTATATTTCTTCTTGTTTAGTTATTTGGTGAAGACGAAGAGAACGAAGAGAAAGCTGAAGAGGAGAAAGAAGAGCAGCAAGAGACGAGGATAGAAGTGGAGATACCTAAAATAAACACAGACTTGGGCAGAAACGTCCACTTCCTAAAGTTACCCAACTTCCTAAGTGTTGAGACAAGGTATGTACAAAGGTGTCAGCCAAGTTACCACAACCTTACAGTATAATAGGGGCTTGATTTAGGAATGCGTGCACAATTTTGAAAAGTGTACGCTTTAGGGAAGGAGGGATCAAGGCATGCTGTTGATGTATATTTTTGGTGTCAAAGAGTTGGCGTTGCAATAGGACAGGTTAATGCATGGATTTTTTCAACTAAAGAATGGTCTGTAGGAATATCAACGTAGTTTGTACCTGACCCAGGTGATATAGCATAGCTGAACTGCTTGACAATGGGCACATTTTGTATAATAAGAATTGACTTTGAGTTGATGAAGCACAAGCCAGTACCTGAGTTTATTACAACCCTGATGGAAAATAAGAGCAATGGGCTTCTTGTGGTAGAAGTCATGTGATGGAGCAGGATCTACCGGTAAAATTATGAATTAGTATTACCCATTACAGTCTGTGGCTATGTACTTGCCTGTAGAGCTTTTCTTGAGTTTTAACAGTTGCTATTCTGGAACTTTAAGGCAGGTTTGCAGCAGTTACAACAAGAGTAGCTGAATTGGATTTAATTCTCCGCGATGTTCACTTTTATTCGTTTGAATTCTGTTGTATTTCCTTTTATACTTGCTACTATGTGAAAGCTTTTTTGCTGGTGTCAATTATCTTGCACGGTGACTGAAGGAGCCCTGTAACCTGTGTTGTTGTAGGCCATTTGACACCAACACCTATGAAGATGAAATTGATGAAGACGAGGTGCTGGATGAGGAAGGTCGAGCAAGGACAAAATTAAAGGTGTGTTTGGGGGGTGGGTGCATGGGTGGGTGCGCATGCAGCTATAAAACCGTGTTCTGTCCTACGATATAAAATTGGTCTCAACTTTTTCTTTACTCAGATGAAAAGTGGTTTCTGGTTTTGCATATAAGCGGCAGTTTGCAAACATTTCTAAGTCAGCATTCCACCTGTGGCCGCATCAGATGACCTCCTAACAAATATAAGTCTGAAAAGGTCTCTACCCCAACCAGGACTCGTACCCAAGAAATTCTGCTGTCTGTTCAGATTTATATATTTATGCAAACTGACAATTCGTTATTCGTTAAATGATTCGCTGTGACAAGTCGGGTCGTTGATCGTGTTGTAAGCAAATGCAAAGTGTCATGAGCTCCGTACCTTTATCTGCTAGTAATTACTATATTTTCTTGTCGATAGTGATTCGTTAGTGTCCCCAGCTATGTTTCATATTTTTAAATCTCATGAGACATGATCTCCTTTCTATAATTTCTTAGAGCAATCACTGGCTAGTGTGTACATATCGATTTATACGCTAGTTATTGTTGAGTCATTCTGGAGATGATGTTAATGCATTTATCAGTTAATGGAATGAAATGAAATGTCACATATGAAATTAATGAAAATTTCTATGGTAGTACCATGATGTTTAAGAAACCCTTTCAATGTTAAAACTGAATTAACTTTCATTTTAAAGAGCTAACTTTGATTCAGGCCTCTATTGCTATAAAACTGGACTCAAGTTGTTCCCTAATCAAATTAAAGACATTTTCAGTTCCATTTGGTTTAGACTATGCTAAAAAATTCAATGTTTTCACATTGTGTCATTTGATTGGCCAAGCATGATCTCAAGTAACTACAAAGTATCAGTTCTTATCAGGCACAGAAATCCCGTTCACCTGAGTAACGAACAAGTGGAGACCAGTGTCCGGTTGCATGAAGCAGTCCTAAATAGGGACTCAACTATGTTCCCTAAATCTTTCGCAAATTTATTTCGTTCTTTACTCACAGATGTATTTTCCTATCATTTTATCTTTATTATGAGCTCCTCTTTGACTAATGACATTTTCTCATAATATAACTAAAACTTGAGCCCTTAATTAAGTCAAATTAATTAGGGACTTAGTCCTTAAATTAGGAGCATTACATTAAAAGATCCCTACTTATTTTCAATAATATTGATAATTCAAGGTCTAGTAGACTTCACTCTCGATATAAATTAATGTCGCAAACTGACTTGGTTATCAGACTCAAACACCATAAAAAGGACGATCAGCGAATTTACATAAGCCTACAAATATGCAGCAGATTTAGGGAACTTAGCTGAGTCCCTGTTTGGGACTGTTTCATGCAACAGGGCACTGGTGTCTGTTTCTTGAAAAATGACTTAAGACTTAAGACAAATTAAGTCTTACACTCCCTCTGGACAAGTACAGAAAAAGGGTTTAGACAAGTAATTGTGAGCCATCATAGTATAGAAATAAATTGTAGAAATTAGCAGTAACGTGTGCATTCTCCGAAACTGAGATTTAATTATTTTTCGGGAATAGTCCAATGGACTAAATATTTGTCTTGTGTATTAAGTCGTTTTTATGAAACAGGCCCCTGTTTTATAGCTCTGAGTGGTCTGAATCAAATGTTGCTTTTCATGTCTGAAACCGGTTTATAGCAGCTTTAAATGTTGCCCATAGATGATTGTAAGAATGTTGCTTTTCAGGTTGAAAACACAATAAGGTGGCGAACAAAGAAAGATGAAGAGGGAAATGATGTTCTAGATGAAGATGGTAAACCAGTAAGAGAAAGCAACGCCAGGGTAGTAAAGTGGTCGGATGGAAGGTGAGTGAACTGGTGGACTTTTTCCGGGAGGGGAGTCCTTTTAAGTTTCTATCTGGAACTCTGTGTCGAACGAAGTCTGTTGTAGAGAGACGTTTATGACAGCGATCCAGATCTGAGGGTCTCTCTGTGAAGTGTTTGCTGTTTGCATCCTGAGTTCGCTCATCAACGTTTTTTTGTAAATTTTGTTTTTCTATTACCTTGTATCGTCACGAGCCTATGTTAATTAATAACATATTCAAGAGTAATTAATGTGTTAAGTAAAAGAGTGCATTGATAGCTGGAACAAATTTAGATTGAGTGCCTGTGCATAGTTATACTAAGTTTCTGAACGCCAGTTCGGAAATTTGGGTTGTTGTGTTAATACTGTGTGTTGTTTCTTTCAGTATGTCGCTACATCTTGGTACTGAAATATTTGACATCCATGCCATGAATCTCCAAGGAGACTTCAACCATCTGTTCATTCGGCAAGGCACTGGTTTACAAGGCCAGGCTATTTTCAAGACGAAGCTGACTTTCAGGTGAATTTCATAGCCTAGATTCGTGTAATGTCATCACTTAACAAATTAATTTGCATTGTGTGCCAATGAGGCATTGCTGTTGAAAAGGGCTTCCTTTGTTACGGAGCATTCATTTTGTGAATTTTTTCAGACAGCAGTAAGGAATTGTGAATTACCTGTCAAGTTACCTGCTTGCTAAGAGAGTTCACAGAAATTCCTGTTAACAATCTTATGAGTAGCTGAGCATTTGCCTCAAAATAATAATCATAACGGAAATGCTAGCATTCTTATCAGCCACGTGATCACTATGCCGGATTAGCAACCACTGGCTGTGTTGTAGTCATGTTTTAGTAAGAAGTCACGGTTGTTGCCAGATTTGATACCAGATCATCTAGTCGTTTGAAGTATTAAGCAATAAGCATTCATCTGTAAGTTTTTTATGCAGCTGATAATAGGCTGTAACTGCTCTGTCTGATTAGTTGACATACATTGTGATTTTTCAAGACTGGAAAACTGAACTTGTTTTTTTTCTTGAGAGTAATAATTGTACATTGTCCGACTTTCTAGTTATCTGCAGTGTATTTTCTCTTCAAATTTTGTTTTTGCAAAAATTCCATTTTCGCCAATAACAAAGGCTTTCATTGCTAATCTCAGTTATGCCGCCGATTTTGTTTGCTCTACTATTCCAATTTGCTTTTCAGGCCACACTCAACAGACTCCTTTACACATCGAAAAATGACGTTATCGTTAGCTGATAGGTCAACAAAGACGCAAAAAATAAGAATGTTACCGATTTCCGGAATAGATCCTGAAAAGGGCAAGGAACAGTTAATTAAGGTGATTAAATAGTATTTACATTAACCTAAGAATTTCCATTTATGAATATAAGAAGTGTCAGTTATCACTGACAATTTAGTTGACTGTAAGATTATATTGGTCCAATGTGGTAGAGTTTTTAGCTGAATTTTACATACAGTAAGGTAACTAACTGTTCATGACAAAATCTTGAGAGAAAATTGTGAGAAACCTCGAGTTCAGGGTTGATATTCTAAATCTTTGACAACTCACTACCATTAGAATCAAACCACATAACACCCGCTTAATTAATTCATTTGTCCTGAACATGTTCGTAATTTTTAAAACTATAGGGTCACATTTAACAGTTATGACTTGTGCTTTTAAAGGGAAAGCAACTGTTTTGGTGTTGCCTTTACAAAAAATATAGATCTTTGGTTATCTTGGAAAGATTTTTTTGCATTGGTATTAGTAGAGAGTGTCATAAGCAGACGGTAAAAGGCCCGCAGTTTGGTTCTGTATTTCCAGACCTGCGTACCAAACTAAAAAGAAATGCATTGACGAACCTTTACATGTGCTGTGATAATTTCGTAACGAATTTATGTTCCCAGAAAGAGGAAGAAAAACTAAGAGCCTCGTTGAGACGTGAAAATCAGCAAAGGCGGATACGCGAGAAGGCTCACTCCAGGGGTCTCAGCGCTTCTTATTTGGAAGATGAAGAGGACGATGATGCCATCTCAATTGCTGCAATAAAAAAACAATACAAAGAGGGCGGTCGAGGTTGGTTTTCTTATTCTACGGGATGTCCTGACTGCTTATACCAGTTTTTTTGTCTGTGGTGAGAAAGAGTAACGTGTGTTGGCAAAGTGAGCAACATTATTCAGACTTGATATTGCACTACAAATATACAAATATCAACATTATTCAAACTTGATGTTGCATTACGAATATTTCCCGTTTAGTGAGTATCGCAGACAAGAGCTGTTTTCAAATATCAAGCTAGTCTATTGTTAATGCATTCCTAACACTCTTGTCCAGTATCACGCACCAACTACCACCTTGGTTCTAAGGGTTACTGTTGAAGTCGGTGATAATTCGACGATTGCTCTGCCCCATGCAATTGATATTGTTGGCCCTAAGCGCTAGGCGTACTTTTACTGTTGACAAAGTGCTTTGAAACGGGTTGGGTTTATGAGTGGCAGATGTAGTACAGTGAATTCATGTTGGCGATTACTACTGTGAATCCATGTTTGTGACAAATATTTTACAATATGAATTCTTATTGGGTTTTTACCTAGTTGTACTCAAGGCTTGGAATTTTCCGCGGAAACGCGGATTTCCGCTTTTTTCAAATGTTCTGTCCGTGCGTTTTATTATCTTTCCGCGTAAAAAAATCGGATTTGATATAAAATTTTCGTGGCAAATTCCTTTCTTACCGCGGCGTTGCCGACGACGTTCACCTCGAAAAGCGGAAGTTGCTCTTTATGTTTCGGAGGAACGTAAATTGTCAACATTGCCGGGGCATCTGGGATAGTGTGGTGGGATTTTCAATGGCATCTCGTGTGATTGTAAACCATGGTGACAAATACTACGGCTCTACAGCCAAAAATGTGTGGACGGACGAGCTAAGCAGACGCATGCTACTGATGGTGGTAACATTTTTTTTTAATCCCGATTTTTGTCGGCCTAAGGTTCATATCAACTATTTCAAGGCTGGGTAGCGCACATAAAAGTTTCCGCGTTTTCTGTCATTGGTCATTCCAAGCGCTGTGTACTGTGCAAATTCATAAAGCTCTCGTTCAATAGGAACTCTTATAGGTGGCTATTGTATGTGAACTATTGGTGGTAACCATTGTGTAGTGTGAATGTAGAACTATTAGCTGCTGTGATGTGATCACAAATTAATCATACCTTGCCAGTTTGTGCATTGTGTCTTTGTTAGCTCGACTTTTACTGTGCGTACATACCCACATGCATTCAACCTATTTTTCACTTTTTAGAAAAGTCCAATATTTATTCTTCCGACTCTGATGACATGTCCGGCTCAGACAAAGAAGATTCAAANCGCTTTTTTCAAACGTAAATTGTCAACATTGCCGGGGCATCTGGGATAGTGTGGTGGGATTTTCAATGGCGTCTCGTGTGATTGTAAACCGTGGTGACAAATACTACGGCTCTACAGCCAAAAATGTGTGAGGGTGGGAGTGGACGGACGAGCTAAGCAGACGCATGCTACTGATGGTGGTAACGTTTTTTTTTTAATCCTCCCGATTTTTGTCGGCGTAAGGTTCATATCGACTATTTCAAGGCTGGGTAGCGCACATAAAAGTTTCCGCGTTTTCTGTCATTGGTCATTCCAAGCGCTGTGTACTGTGCAAATTCATAAAGCTCTCGTTCAATAGGAACTCTTATAGGTGGCTATTGTATGTGAACTATTGGTGGTAACCATTGTGTAGTGTGAATGTAGAACTATGAGCTGCTGTGATGTGATCACGAATTAATCATACCTTGCCAGTTTGTGCATTGTGTCTTTGTTAGCTCGACTTTTACTGTGCGTACATGCCCACATGCATCCAACCTATTTTTCACTTTTTAGAAAAGTCCAATATTTATTCTTCCGACTCTGATGACATGTCCGGCTCAGACAAAGAAGATTCAAAGACAAAAAGATTGATGAAAGCAAAGAAGTTGGACAGCGATGACGAAGTAAGTTCCTGTTCAACTATTTAGTACTCTCCGCTGCTAGTTTTTGGCTATCCGACCAACATGACTGAAGCATTCATGAGTGAAAATAGTTCCTTACTTATAAGTATGGCTTATGGGGGGCTCACAAACCACGGTTTTCGCACTCAAAAACACGTTTCACGGACATGGCTCACTGCAAACAAAGCACCTAGAAAAATTTATGTTTCCTCTGTGCCATCTGTCAACAAAGAGCTTTGAGATTACATTTAATTTCAGTTATGTATTTTACTGTAGTTTAGTATCTTTTTGTGTTAAACGACAAATAAAAATTTTTGTTTTCGTTTTTAATCAAAAACAAAATCTAGGGCCCATTCCAAGAAAACTGACTTAGCCAACTAAAGACAAATCTTAAATTTAAGTCAATTTTAAGATAAAATTTTCATGTGTCTTTAGTCCGTTCCAAAATGATCTTAAGTTTGACTGAAGTTTTTGACTTAAGTTCGAATAAGTTACTAGATGTGGAAGTTTGGAAGTCAAAAATGAACTTAGTTTCTTGGAGCCCCGTGGTTCATTGAAATGTATCCTCAACACTTCATTCATGCCAGTAGTTGAGCGTCGTAGACTCTGTGGCCTAAGTTAAACAGGCACTAGGCCCCTGTGGGCAGTGTGTGACCTATATTCCAGTGGATGAGTCTGCTATTGTTTGGTCATGCTGAAACCTTTAGATTTTGTTCATTCGATGTGCCAAGATGTAGATGGGCTATTTCCACGTGCCAGTCGATTTTGGTGACCTCAACCTCACAGCAAGAAAATAAAAAAAAATGTTGGGGTTAATTTCAAGAAGCAAGCTTCAGATTTTGTTCAATGCGGGTGGGGTATTATCAGGCATCAGAGGATTTTGGTGAACTTAGTCTCATTTTCAAGGTCACAGTACGAAAATCAGGTCGATTTTAATAATTGTACAACACCAGGTGAATGTGTAGTCGCACTGTGACAAATGCTTGAAATTTTGGCGATACTGCTTTAATAAGACAGGTAGTGAAAAATATTTTCCCCCTTTAGTTGTTTTGATTTTTTACTTCTTACTGAAATTGTTTGGTTGACAATAAATTGTTGATGCATTCTAAAATTTCATACTCCTTTCATGGTTGTGGTCAAGTATTTCAATTCTTGCATTAGAGAAAAGTGCCAAGAATCCTTTAAAAGTTCATGTTTGCAAAGCACCAATACGGAGCACTCTTCAACACCTTTTGCATGTGAGCAAGATCTAATTGAAAGTTAAAATTGTTGTTGATGTTGTATAGAATTTTCTTCTGCAATTGCGTGGATGTTAAGGTAGTTTTTACCGAATTTCAAAGCTAAAATTTCAGGCCAGTTTTCAAATGATCTAGTGTTTTTATCTGTGGTTTTGTCATAACTTTGATAAAGCTTCGTGAATTTTGACAACTTTTTCTTGAAAATTATTGTACTTTTACACAGAGATGCTTTTTTTCATTGCAGGATTCTGATCAAGGACCGAAGAAGAAGAAGGCGAGAGTTGTTAGTGACGATGAGGAAGAAGACTAGAAGTGATCGTCACGTGATAGAAATCAGCAAAATATTTTATTTGTAATGCTTTGAGAATGCATGTTGTACAAAAATGTCTAATAAACCATGTGTTTTTACCCATTTCTTTTGATTTCAACACTGTATCACATAATAGCTATCATTTCTGGAAAGTGGCATGACAGTAAAGCTTGCGCAAGTTGGATCTAACTTTACCGGCAGATTTTATCTGCACACTGGACAAAATATGATAGATTTCAAGGACCAAGTGAACAACGATCACGGAACTATGACCAAGTTGAATAAAGTCCTGATTGAACTTCTCGAGAACCGTTACTTTCAAACAAATAACTCGCAGCTTCACAGCTAAACCACTAAACTTCACTCATAGCCTCAATTCACTAAAGAACAACTACAGTCCCTGTTTGCTCTATCATGATTCACATATCTCTGGGACAGATTAACAGCTTCGCTGGTAAACCACAACTTAACCCGCGACCTAAATTCAAAAATCTACTGCTCTCCTGAGTTTCTTCCACATATTTACTCTGACAACTCCATGATAGCCTCATATACTGAGTGTATACTGCTGCACTGAAATCCACACGACTGGTCACCATTTTCCACGTTTACTCCAGTCTTTTGGCTGCCAGTGCAGGCACTTTGAATCGATCCTTATTTTTCTCTTGGACATAGCTTTATTGTGGGATTCCACAGCTTCCTGTGTCAATGTGACAATGTATTGTCCTTTGTAGTAGTTTATCAGGTTTAAATGTTGAAGTGTTGAGATCACGTCCTCCTTTTTAATACTAGTCATTTCAGATATATCGCTGAAAACAATAATATCAAGTTAAATTCATATGATCACATTACATCATTTGGGAAACTTCAGAGGAAAACGTAAGCACTAAGATACAGGTGATCATACAAGTCAATTAACCCTTGGGTCACACCATTATGACCCAATTAATGCGAAACACAAAAATTCTCACACGTGCTTTGTAAGCAGCAGTTTTTACAAACTATTTTTTTACAGGTAAATGGTATTAAAACAGAAACAATGAAAGACTTGACAATCACTGGGTGTTGCTACAAATAACAAAATTTTTCTCTCTACAACCTGAAAAATTGAGAACAAGAAACTGTTCAACAGCACAAGAATACAAGTGAGATAGTTGTCCCACGTGATCGGTGTTTCACTTGCTCCCTTGATGGACTCCTGCAGATACTTACTTGATGGTAACACTTGGCCTCTCTGCTGACTCATTAGTACTCATTCCCACAACTATCTCCATCAGTGTTTGAGACCAGTAACTTCTATACGATAATAGCCCTAGGTCAGACAATGGCTTTTCTGGTGAACCCGTTTTACCTTCAAACTTCGACAGTTCATAGCCTACAAAAATGAAGTGATGCCCTCAATAAAAAACTGAACATTTGACACCAAAAACTACGAAACACAGGTAAAAGAAGAAACTTTGAACAATGACAAAAATACGTGGATTTAGGTCCGCAAACACTTTTTTTCAAATGCTTTTTAACTGGAGATATGCTATCTATGTTTAACATCACTTACTAAATTCAATTAGTAGCTTTCCAAATCCTTTCTTCTGGTATGGAGGTAATGTTAGAATACAAGCCACGTTATAGTCTTCAGTTGATTCCTTCTCCTAAACAGATAGAAANGTGATAATGAATCATTAACAAATCATTCAGCAGCAAACCAATTTTGTCGTAAGACGATCGTTGCATTTTCTATTACGTTAAGCTGTCATTTTTGAAGATTTTCTAAGATAAAGTTTCTTACACTAAAAAATGCATAAGTGTAACTAAATTTCCAGACGGAGGGTCTACAGTGAATGACATTTTTACAAATCAAGCCCATCTGGACCTGAAAAAACCAGGCTTCGAACATCTGTAAGATCAGAGCAAACCATTTCCAATTTCACATTAAAACAAGAGTCTAGCTCTGACCACAAATTAGTATGTACGGTAATCTACAAAAAAGTCGAGGGGTGTAAAGATTGTATGGTAAAGTCACAACTCACTTTTGAACCCAAAGTATCAGACATATGACTCATTTAAGAAAACAAATTTGCAAGTTTGTAACAGTATTTGCCAACAGACAAAATGACCCAGAATTCCCCATCACGACGACAGAGAGCAAGCAGAATTCTCCGTCAGAGTAGCTAGAACGACCCGAGTGTATCCAAAATACCTTTGAGAAGTATCCCACAATGTGATACCCTTTGCTGTCTATTTCACACATTACGTAGAACAGGAAGGGATCTGTATCATAGTACAATGTCTTGTGATCAAGAAACAGCTTAGCCAGCAAACACAAGTTCTGCGCGTATGTCTTGTTCTTCCGTCCATCAATTTCAAAAAACGCTAACTTGTCCTTGCGATAGATTTCATTTCCTGGAGGATGACGTAACAAACATTTTGCCTGAAATAGAAAAATTCAAACATACACAATAAATTGGCACGCGAAGCCTCACATCCAGAAATTCAAAGTAATCACTTATTTCTTAAACAAATTAGTGCAAGTCAACTCGAAATTAAAACCAGTTGGTGCTCATAGGGTTCAGAAAAATTACATGGATGTACATGTGTTGACAGAAATTTCCCAATTTTTGTTGCAAACTACATAGTGAAAAGGCAATTGTTATAATCAATATACATAGTAAACATCGATCAATTTAGGACACAATATGGCAGACAGAATTTTATTTGGTCAAATAACTCTAAAGAACAACCACTGAGAAAAAAAAATAACTTCATCAATGGTAAGATTTGTTTTGTACAGTTATAATACATGTAACTTTTGTAAAGAACACAGGAAATAACTCAGTTTTTGATAAATGGAAAAACGGTAATTTTAACAATTATTTTCACACAAAATTGCCGCATAATCACCAGAGGATCTCCAGTATTCTCTCTAGGACTCTAATCACCACCTTGTAATGCAAACTCCCTTCTAAGACTTGTAAGCCCCACATATTTTGCTAGAACTCCACTGTTTTTGTTGGTTTGTTAATGGGTGAGGCACTGTGTAACCATGGCAACAAAAACTATGTGCTAAGCTGTAGCAATACTCACTAAATGTCTTTCTAGACAGGTTTTGCTTTTCACATACTTCAAGCAGAACTCACAGATATGGACGACCTCTACGTTGGTTAGTTCCTAAAACAGGAATGGTGTATAAACTTGAGTACATATATCAAGTCATGTGCATAAGAATGAACAGATCACGAGGAAAGACTCAGACACCACAAACAATGAGTGCAATTTTATTAAGAGAAGCACGTTGTTTTTAATTACTAGTCAACTTTGCCACAGTGATCGAGAACTAGTAACCTTTTCCTAAGAGTCCAAATAAAAAATAACATTACCGGCAGATCTCGGAGATCAAAAGGTGGTACTTGACTGCAACGGTTAAACGAGAGACTTTTGTGACAGACCTAACAACAGTATACTGTTTTGTTTTGCTGTTATTTGTTATGGCTGCCTGTGAACACAAGTTGATCTAAGCAGAACACAGAACACCTCGCCCATTTACATCAGATAAGTGAACTCAGGCAAAGAATTCTAATTAGGCCCGTTTTCATTAAAAAAATCTAAAATAATACCTCCTTTAAGCAATATCATTATTGTCTCAGTGTTGATCACGCCAGCATTACAGCTATTCGACTTCCATTTAATAAAAATAATTGCAAATGTAGCAGATGTGTACAGGACCCTCACCTGGGCCCATTGCTTTATTGATTTTTAGAGATGACGAGATAGAGACCTGGCTCAAGGGTCTAGCAGTGTGCTCCGGTGGGACTCGAACCCCAAGACCTTGAGTAAAGGAAGCGTACAATTATTACGATAGGCCACACTGCCTCTTAACTTCCACCTACCTGAGGATATGGTGAGAAGTACCAGGGCCGTATTCTGTACTTGCCCAGCTGAATCTGCTCGATGTTTTTCATTCTGGTAACAATATCGTCGTGATGTGCCACCATACTACCAGTCTGTCGTGGTGCTTTGGGCAACTGATCCTTCTCATAATCTCCCGTCTACAATCACCAAGCAACAGTAAAACATTTTACATGACCACGAAGTACTGGAAAGCAATTACATACAGCCAGGTGTTAATGTTCAGTGCAGACAATTGCAATTCTACAGTGTTAAGAGAGAATTGTCCCCCCGTGCCACAAACATATTTTGTGGCATGGGGAGGCGCAGTGTGGACAGTTGCTATAGAATAATAGAAAGGGCACACTGGTACCCCAACGGGCACACTGGTACCCCAACACCTTAAAAGTTTTTTTTTTTTCAAAATACTAGATCAATTTTGCTCACATCAAGCATGAATTATCTCTATCATTTAATCACTTTCACTTAATATAATGTGGTTTGAAACATGGGAATAAGTAGCCAATCCTTACCGGCATACCATCTCTGGAATCAGTCTGAAAAACAAAGTAAAGACTCAAGCACAATAAATAAAGAGGAGGAAACAATAATTTGGAAGCAGTATGTGTATTCAAAGACCAGATTTTGAAAAATTCGCTTTCAATATAAATGTAATGTTTGTACAGGTCCATCAATTAGTTTAATGTATGACCAGAGTTAACTTAATGTACAAACATCATTTAAACTAGAACATGTTTTTCCTATAATAGCACGACTTTATTGCGACAGTTACAAAGTTCACAGTACACGCGAGTCCCTTGTGCACACAAAGTTATTGATGCTCTTCTTAATGCCCAAGATTAGTAACATAAAAGACAAGCTTTCATCCATATAATTGTTCATGAGAAATCTCAAAAATGTTGTTACAGTTTTCTAAATTATCATTTCATTTTCGTTTATGCAACTTTTGAGTTTTTTAATAAAAATCTTAAGTTATTTTTTATATCCCCTCATACTATAGTGTACCACTTTAAAAGCAATTCCTAAACAATTTTTGGAGAACAATGATCCATAAAACATAGTATCTGAAAGTTTCACAAGAATCCAATCACCCAGCTCTGAGATATGATGTTTCGAATTTGACCAAGTTTCAACATTTTTCTAGGGTCCTACATGACCCTTAAGTAAATACTAAAATGTACATATACTGCAATAATGCTTTTCGTCATTTTTTGGAGAGGCCAGTTCTCACATTTTGCTGTCACGACCTTAGCTCAAATTTGAGCTCTGGTATAAATAACGTTCTAGAGAAACTAAGTACTTACATCCATATCTAATTTTCTTTTCCTGTTTAGCAGTCCAGACTGTTTTTTCTCGGTGCCCATACCATTCTGCGAAACAGGAAAGGAAATGATTCGTTTGAATAACAACTTAGAATATACAGTGAACAGGATGAACGTCAATGTTTAGTAAATCTGTTATTGCATCATAAAGTAAGGCATTCTGCTATGAGCACTGTTACGAATACGTACAACCAATATATTCTGCATTGACGAGGTGAATATTTAGGACATCTGGCATTCTACAGTAAACCGGTCATGTTTAGAATAACAACTAAAATTTACAAAACATTTGAGTCGAAAACAACTCATGTTTGACCATAACTGGTTGTTCTGATAAATTTGTCAATTACCTACTGTTTCAATTTAATAAATTTTGCATAATATCTTAGCGATATAAGTCTCATTCCCCATGCAGAATTATAGAAAATAAATCCTTTTTGTCTAAAATTAGGCAAAAATGCCATTGACCAATTTTTCACTTAGTTCACTTCAGTCTGGGTGTAAGAGTTCCAATCCCTGCCTTCTGGCAGGTTGCTGCACACATTGTTATAAGTACCATCACATGGCAGGTTGTAGGAGACAATTTGGAAACCACCACCAGATGGCAGTGATCACCAGTCGCTGTGTGTATACAGTATCTTTACAGATTTGTTGCAACAAGTTACTATACTAGGTGGCAACAGACCCGTTCTATTATACGATGGCTTTGAGTTCCTGCAAAAACTCTCGCAACATAATGTGGAGCAGGCTAGCTTTAATGTACATTTGGCAAATTATGAGTCGACAGCCTTACCACGATTTCCCTATCAGGTGTGCCAGGTCTGGAGCCATTTTGTATTTTGCTGTGCTCGCGCTCTTTTATGGGAGTTTTTTGCTCTTTACGTGGAAGCTCTACCTTGTCGAGCTGCATTCGACTTTCGTCTACCCATTCGTCCAGCCGCTTGTTGACTGTTGAGGACATGCAAAACATAACTTAGTATAAAATACCAACACCATTGTAGCAAAAGAAGCATCTGCTCGTCTACTATGGCAAATTCTTATCAATTTCAGAAAATTTAAAATTACCCATATTATAGTTTTTCAAGCCACGCCAAAATTATTGTAAACTCTGCCAAATTTTCAAAACGATTATCTAATGGCAGCTTTGATATAGAACAGATACAGACAAAAGAACTTGAAAATGGTGAAAGATAAAGCGGTGCTACCAATCTTTTATAAAAAATGATGTTTAACTTCTCTGCCATATTTCATCTTAAATTTACGCGATTTTACCATAGTTCTCTTCATGAGTGACACTGCAAGACTAAAATATGTAATTACTGTGTTTTATCCAGCAATACAAAAGTTTTGAATCAAAATTGTAACAGGACTCAACACAAGAAGTGTCCCACATTCCATCACATCACTTAGAAATACTTACATTCTTCATAGTGGATATAATAGAGGTTCTTGCCACCAATTACTTTTTTGCTCAATATTTCGGCTATATCTAGAAGACACAAAAAGCCAATGTTAAGTACCATGTTAAATGTAAAAGTGGTCAATTCAGTGAAATAAAGCTGGTTACATTCTATAACTTTATTTGCCAAGTACAAATTGCTATACGGTAAATGACTGAGGTGTAAAATATACTGTAAGAAACTCTAAATAAATAAACATGTCTATCAGTTAATCATTGACTTAAATGCTTAAAATGTAAGACCTAATTAGTTAAAATGTTAAAATTTTAACTATCATGATTTTCAATTAGTTTTTCTTACACTATTGTTGTAAATGAATACCATGAAAGCATTTTCCTCAGTCTTATTGTGCTGAACTTTTGTGTCCAGTTATAACTAACGATCTGTCCACCAGATGTCGGGGCAATAAAAGTAAAGATTAGTTACTTACGCCACTCATCTGTATTCCTGAAGTTAACTGGAACTCTGTACCCTTCTGTGAGCTCGGGCTGAAAAGTGTTCGAAACAAACATTAAATCTACATAAATAACACCAAACACAACGGCCTAATGAAAGAAAAATGGCATAACTTATTCAAAAGTAGAAGGAAATTTTACCTTTTCTTCCGCCATTTTCATCTTGTTTCATAACGAGGAGCACCAGAGACTACTTGGAAACAAGAATAAAAATAATCTGAAGTAAACAACATCATAAACAAATTATAAGTATTTAAATATATTTTTTGCAATTTAATTATGGTTAAAATTGTCTTAAATAAAACATTTAATAGTATTAAAAATGTTTTTGTGTTCTAACTGCAGAACTATAATGGCGACTTCCATCCCCTAAGTTGTTTGTTGTTGTATGCAATCTGTTGCAGCGCTTATCTGAATAGAAACAGTCATGGCTACGAATGAAATAGGTGTTAAGCAGGAACCACCAGAAAGTGTAGACCCAGTTGTACTTGAAATGAGGTAATTTATTTTGTCATGAGTGAGTTAAAGTTCGACGAAATTGAGCTGTAGGCCCTTCAACTGTTGAAGGTACGGCTTCAACTTCGTCCACACACATTGACCATTGTGATTGTCAGTGTCTTGGCAGTATGACACTGACGGGACTGACGGTATATTATGTCTTTTTTAATTGTATGTGTGTCCGTTTTTGAACCTGCAAATTAAAAGAACAGCAGTAGCAAGTTCTCTTAACAGAAGAATAGCCCTCTATTAACGTACACACTTGATACTGTTGTAATAAAGAAAGTCGGCTGCCTAAGCAGACACACAGGTTCGGGCCTATTAACGCGGTGCAACAGCAAAGTCCGGAGTATACTCACATTACGTCCGTACAGGATGGCAGCGAACTCCAGAAAGCCCAGACGATCTTGTCACGTGGTCTTGATGGGTGACTCGTCACGTGATAGAAGGGTGAAGGCTCTTCTGGCGTTAGATGTCGCACCAGGCCAAGACCAACATTGTTAACAAAAGGACATCACAACATAGAGACGCCACAGCCGAGACTGACGTCGACATTTACTACAATACCATTATTTTCTGAATCTTATAGTCACGGTGATTCCAAAAATGTATTACTTGTACTGATTGGTCGCTTCTTATCCATAATTTTTGAGTTTTTACAAGGCGTTCATTTGCAACGCGGATTTAGTGAGGCAGCCATTTTCAAAAGTGCGACACCTTTCGGAAGGATTGATAACTAACGGTTAACCTAGAGTGAAGTTGATTCTATGCAGAATGTGTTTCTGTGTTCGCTTATTTTAGCCTGCCAGTGATATCAGTTATGTTATTACCTAATTCCACATGTTTGAAACAGTTTTTGCCTTTGAGACAACACATGTCCTCCATAGCACGAGCTGGAATCATGTCCGCAAGTTGTCAAGTGTTTTCGAGGACGACATTTGTTTGTGAGAACATGTACTCGGGTGTTTTTTTCTTAAGAATAAGCTTTGAAGAGGCAATCCTTTATAAATGACTATTACTGTTTTTTAATCAGAGTTTTCCCAGTGTGCCTCGTGGTATCTTCAATATACTAGCCAATTTTGGGGTCTTCTGGTGAACCATCTTAAAGAAGTTGTTACATTATCATAACAAAACTTGGTTGGAAATGGGTGTGGAATTACATGTGGCCAAGTTATTCCTGTTGGTTACAGTGTTCTCACGCAACCTGTTTTGACACTTCAGTGTCGAGTTTGAATTTTACCGTAACGAGCTTGGTTTAATTGCGTTCAGTTTGAAAACTCATGTAAGGAGTTTAAAGTACTAGGAGAATTTAGTTGTTTCTGAAGCAAATTAGGACATTTTGGACTATGGCTACAAGCTCAGTGCATTTATTCCGAGACTTAACTAACATGCAATCTCCCCACAGTGTGGACGTGGACTTTTGAACACGTACATGGAGTTTCTAATTCCAGTCAATAATTTTCTCTAGTGGAGAACACTAGGTTATAGGATTGGATTGAAGTTAATCGTTAAGTGAAGGATGAAAGGACTTGAAAAAGGACATATTTTGTTGACAGGTAAGTTGCTGGTTGTTGTGTTTTTTGTTATATTTTTGTTCAGAAGTTATCTCCTGGAAATAACCTTCAGTTCGCAATTTCCACAGGGTTCTACTGACCAATCTTATGCCCGTCGTATAGGTTGGTGGACCAACTGACCCCAAACGTAGTTTCAAGTGTCCGACATATTTATTTGGCCATTCAATTTCTTGTTTTTCAGAGTTATCGAACTATGCAAAGAATTTCCAAAAGGAATCTCTGACCAGGTGCTACAGAATGATATGCCTCAGTTTAACGCCAAACAGAGGTTGATGGCCCTTAATAGACTTCTGTCTGCGGTACGCTTTCTAATCATTTAACCATCGCTTATGTGATTATGAACATATAATTGTCAACATTGACCTTGTTACAAATGGAGGAAAATGTCGTTTGTGCAATGGATTGTGGGATCATTTGAATGGCACAGAATATTCAGTCATCTGGTGTTGGGGTGGCTGGATATCTCATGTCGATCAACAGGTGTACTTCACGTTACTGTTGTGAATTCAAGATTAGATTTTTAACTTTATACAAAAACTGTCATTAATTGGGTCCTGTGGCCTACTCTTTTTCAATGAAATTTACCAAAATAGGAATTTACATTTGTAGAAAAACACTGGTGTCAATAAATTGATCAAAGATGAAATTTCAAAAGCACTGTTACGTATCCAGCTCTTTATTTTTTCATCAAAACAAAGTCCTACTTCAATAATCCATCATGCAAAAATGGAAGATATTAAAAACAATTCCTTACTTTGATCATAGCAATAGCGTGTTAAAATTTCATATGTATTCGATGAACAATTTTTGAGATGTGACGTTACAAAGTTAGCCACATTTGGAAATTTTTCTAAGGTCCTATGTTACTGCTTTTTGTATGATTGATTTGTGTCTTTTGCACTTGCCATGCGTCTTCTCTTTATATTTGGATATTTGTTACTCTTAAAGAGACTTACATAATTTGGAATACTGAAATTGTTATTTGTGTTTTAGGGACAAATTGAATTGCTCAAAAATGGAAACCAGTTGCTATATAGACTCAAAGATCCCGAGGCATCCAGGTAATGGAGTGGTAGTAAACACTACATACTGAGTTGGGGAAATTTCTGACAAGCAAATGCAGCGTGTTTATTGTAATTTTTATGCGCCCACATATTTATATGTGGACGCATTATGCCGTCATCTCTGTCCGTCCGTCCAGGCGGCGTCCGTCCGGCGTCTGGCGTCCGGCGTCCGCTGCTCTATCTCCAAAACCCTTTGACATACGTTCATGAAATTTGGCACATATGTTCCATTCATGAATGGGACGGCATGTGCGAACTTTCGGACGGATCCGACTACCGGTGTGCCCCCTAGTGGCAATTTTAGTTTTTTACGCTTACCTTTGTATCTTCAAAAGTCCTGAACGGATTTTCATGAAATTTGGTATGTAGGCACCTAGTAGTGAGATGACGCTATCCTGCC